>VZTO01006333.1:0-29623 GCA_013400615.1 Syrrhaptes paradoxus
ATGCCCTTAGATCATCAGAGAGGATGATGCACAAATGTCATGTCATGTGCAAAATGTGCAAAGCATCTAGGGATAAACTCCATCCCACATGCCGAGGAACACACTACACTGGGACACCACAGCTAGAAACTAACTCTAAGCAGTTGTAAAGGAAGAGGACACCACAGTTAGCTGCATGCATTCATGACAAAAGCAGATGCAACCATGATGGAAAGACTGCTGGTTCCTAATCCTTCTGTGCAATAGCAAGGAGGAATGCCACCCTGAACTGGAGTGCATGAAGGATCTTCATGCACTGAAGAGTCCACACTAGATCTGTAGATGCCCTTCCATTATTGCCAGGTGGTACTGTGGACACTCATCACCCTGAAAATCACATATTTTGCATACATTTGACTGTCTCCCGAACAAAATCATAGGTATGTACAAATGCAGATAAATCACACTGCAAACCTACCTGGTGATATAATGATCTGGCACAAGAAGAAGAATGTAACCTTGATTACAGATAATAGCAGAGAAAATGGAAAGAGTTGTTCCCTTGATCATACTCTTTTCTTTCTTCCTCTAGATCTCAGAGTGACCTTCGCAATTCAAGCCATGCCATAGTCATTAAAATAATAAAAGTACCTTATATTACTTCTACTCCCACTTGTAAGAAAATTCAGCCTGAACTCCACCTTAATGTCCAATTCTCCTTAATGTTTCATATCTTACTGAGTTTTTGAGGCCCTTCATCCTGCTATATGAAGCTGACCAACCCCCATCCATTCTCCTACAAGCAAACAGTAGCTCGAATGAGGTTAATACACCTGTCAAACCCTGCTGTGATGAATGATATGTTAATGATGTGCATGGAGTTAAATAATTCACTATCCCAACAGTAAGGTGACTCAGTTCTTGCACAATTCATTTTTTCTTTTCATGGAAGGAACTTGCTGTTCCTGAACATGCTCTTGTCTAGGTCAAGAGTGGGCGTGTGTGCCCAGAGAAGAGGTAGAAGAATGTAGATTTTCCCAGTACATATTTCAAGTGCAAGGAGAGTTGTGTAAATGCAAGACTCACTCATGAGGGGATCAAGTTAGGAATCTTAAGCATTTTACTCCTCAAGGGTTACAATACTGGGATTTCATGCACACATGTAAACACAACAGCTGTTCTGGCAAAACTTACATCCCATATACAGTCACCTGTCAACTCACATAAACCAGTGTTACTTCAGAAAAATAAAACCGAAGAGACTTAGAGCTAGCTACCAGAGACCTGTGGCAGCCAATCCTCTAAAGTTTGCTGGCCTGAAGGAACAAGCAATTGGTAATCACACGTTACCAACAGATGTGTGATTCCACACTGACTGTAACTACAGAAGTGATGTTTCTCTCTACAACCCAAAAACAGGGCCTGGGGCAGCAGGCTGTTCGATTTGCCAGTGCTACAAGAGGAGAGATAAAATACACATCCAGAACAGAGGATGCTCTCTCCTGACTGCACAGCCCTCGCTGTTGGCAACCAGGAGAGGAGCTATCATTAGCCAAAACAGAAGCTTCTTCTCCTTAAAAGTCTCAGTGAACAAAAAAATACCTCAACCCAAAGAAAGGCAATAAGCAGGGACTGCTCCCTCTCACAAAGTGCTGTGCCACACCACGCCTCAACATTGGGAATTCGGTAGTATCACCTAGAGCCAGATCACTTTTTCCACAACAAGCAGGAGGCAGCATGGCACAGCTGCTGCAGCCATTTGCTCCACCTATGTACTTCTAGTAAAACCTACCAGCACAGCATTTGTGCGTCCAGCCCCAGAGGAGAGACTGCTGTGGAAAATCAAGATCATAGGAGTCACCTGTCCAAAACTGACTTCCAAAACTCCAAAACAAGTTTCCATGAGGAACCCACTTGGTGTCTTCAGCTAAAAGAGAGGAAACAATTTACTTATTGCATGCTGCTCCAAGAATAAGCTAGCATCTTTACACCTAGACACAGTTCAGGCATGTGTTCTCATCCTATTCCCCATTGTGAAAAAACAAATGGAGCTTATTAATATCAGAAAGCCAGCCCCAGAAGTTGTCCACCTCTGCACTATTCGCTAGTGTCATGAGACTTGAAAAATTCACATCCTCTAAAGCTGGGTCACACACTGCTCTGCCACTACAAAAATTAGCTCATCTGTCCAAAAGGCATATAATGCTCATGAGGTCTGAAGTTGTTTACTTCTGCTCCAAGGGAGAATTAGGGCCTTGATTCTGCTGTGGTTAAGGCTATAAAGTGGTCTCCAGCATGGTTTTAATACATGGACTATTACAGCACAGGGCTTATGATCATTTACATTTTTGCCTTCCAGTGACCACAGTGAACCAAAAAAAAAAAAAAAAAGTTCATCTGGCACCCAGGGAACAGCACTACTGATTCAATGTGGCAGTGGGTCAGTAGCAGTGAGACAAAACAGCACTGAAAACTAGTCTCTTTGCATGACCCCTTGCAAAAAAATGTCTCAGACATCCACAGCCCACAGGAAGCATGTTTTAGTTGGTCCCCATCGGCTTTAATCCCATTTACTGGAACAACAAATCCTATCAAAAGAGAAGAGAAGCTACCTTCAGAGAGAGCTTCAGTGTAGTCTTTAGATACCTTTGGCCTTCCAGCTCATGCAGAGTTGAGTTCCAAAGGCCTTGGAAAGTCTGTAGTCGAAGATAGCACATGAGGATGTTTGACTCCATGGCTACCATTACCATCCACAAAACGGGAAGTTTCACTAAAGCTAACTAAAATGCAAACAGATAATCACCACAGTTTTCCTGGGGTCTCCAGATCCTATGGTTAGCTGTTCAGCAGTGGTGGTGGTGCATACCAGTCACTGCTTTCCAACTCAGAGACAGGGTTTCTCCAGCTTGACAGAATGACTTGTTATTCATCACAGCACAGAAGGAACACAAACTCAGCCACCTTGGAGAGATAGGCTCCAAAAAGGTCAAAGTAAATTACCCTATGATAATAATTACTACATCAATAATTAAAAGTGATAATAATCGCACTTGAGCCAAAGGAATACATTAAACACCATCAGTGCATTAGGCAAAAGTAGAGGGGATTATACAAAGCAGACAAAATGCAGACCTAAATTTATTATCACAGTCTAAATCTCTCTTTGGGCTCTGAGGAAAGACAGCAGAAAAAATAGTCTGTCCTTTTTTTTTTTGATGTTGTTGAGGAGGGAGCACTTCTCTAAGTCACCAACTCCCCAGAAGAAACTCTGCCATCTGAAACCTTCAAGGATAACAGAACTTTACAACACTGGTTCTGTAGCAGCACGGTGAACAATATCTTTCCCAAATGTGGACACCAGACAAATTATATAGGTCATACTACACCAAAAAGAAAAAACAGCAAGAGTGTGGGTTGTTGGGTTTTTCCCCCTCCTTTTTTAGAAGGCTCTAATATGTCACTTTAAGGGCCGATCTAAAAAGCTTCTCCAGCCCAGGCTCATCAGCACATGAAGCTCACCACCCACATGAAAATACTTGATGCTGTTATCTCAACGCAGGTGATTCTGCACAGGTTTGTCAATGGAGGGACAGTGGTGAGGTACTGGTAGGCAAAATGTGAGAATATGTGTGGGACTGAAAACAGGAAAACATTTGCAAGTTTTTTAATTATTATAAATAAAAGCCTGAGATGACTGAAATTGCTACCCACTACACTACTCTGTTATGTAAATACCAAATTGGTTTTGAATACACGCCCTGAAGTCACATAGGAAGTCTGCAGCCAAGTCAGGACCTGAACTCACATCTCCTGAATCCCACAGGGTAAGATGACTTCTGAACACTTCTCCAATACAGTTGACAGGTTTTGGGCTAACCGGGTTTTGCCTCACATCCCTCAGTACCTCTTCAACACACATGTCCAAATCATCAAGCCCTTAACCTTCCCAGATGGATCCACTGCAGCCAATACTACTGACTCTGGTGGGTGCCAGTCACCAGCACAGACCGTGCCAAGCCTCCTAACTAAGGTGAAAGGACTATTTCTGTGCTGTGACTTGTCAAACCGTCTTTTTTCTTTATTAACAGGGAGCATGTTTTCTGGGCAGAACCCCCTCTGAATCCAGGATCCAACTGTGCAAGGTGCCAAGTAGGTGCTGAGTGTTTCCCAGTTTCCTGCAGAAGTGAGACCAGCAAAAGTTACTTATGTGCTCCTTTCCTCAAGAACTTTATCCATTAATAATGCGCAGCTCGCAGGCTTTTGGTGCAATGCCATAAATACGGCCTCAAGCACCCTGCTAGCAGAGTAAGCATCTACTAACAGCCAGTATATCAGCTGCAGCTCAGAATTGTCCAGCAGCATTACATCTTCACTTTGCATGTTAATGTTGTATAGCCCAAACGATAACACTGCCTCTGAAGACAGACTACAGTTCAGAATCCAAGACTTGCAAACCTCAGTTGCTTTTCCATCTCCATCACTAGCTTTAATAGAGTCCAGTAAGCCATGCTCCCACAGAAACTAATGCAAGGAAAAATACTTGTTGGTATTGGCAGTTCAATCTGCAGCATTTTTGCTAAGACCTAGAAAGTTAGCTATAAGCGGTTTTCAGAAACTAGGTCTTTGAATTCCCTTTTGGATATTAAGACTCTCGCAGTTTCTAGATTGTTTCATTTATTTCTTCTGAGTGATGGATTTGGCTAAACCAAGCATACAGACTGATGCTCCAGAACACAGCAAGATGGGCTGGAAGAAAGTATTTTATTTTGGAGCAATTGGTTCTGCTTTTGTGATCAGAGCTAAGCAGCTCTACAGAAGAGGGCAGATTCCGGGCTGTACCATTGCAAGTAATTGCTCACACAGAAATAGCACTTCAAGATCCAGACAAGATCAAACCTATGGATTATCAGATGTTTTGTAAAACATTGCCAAACTCTACCCCCTAGATGATCTTGCAACCTGAGAAAAATGATGGACAATATTATCTCTATTTTACAGGTAGAGAATTAAGCTGAAGAGACCATGGGCTGTCTGCACAGGGAAACTGATTGGTGCAAGAAATGCATTCTTAAATAAGTGTAGACACATGCTACAGGAACTAGGGTATTCTGGAATCATGTCCAGTGAAGGTGCTTTCACAAATAACTACAGCTTCTTTGCACACCACTGCTGCTTTATGCTGAGCAACTTTTCTGACATACCAGGTTCACACAACTCCAACTCTTACTTGGGCACTTGGCAGCCACTGAAATTAAGCTGGCATCATGCACCTAAATCCCTTTGAGGATTTTGAGCCTAGTGTCTTGCTCTGGGGCACAAGGAAGTCTTGGCAAAACCAGGATTTACAGGAAAATCTTCTTTATCTCCCCTTAATGAAACCAGTCCTGCAACCCAATAAAAAGTTGATCCCTCCTCTTTATCACTTGTATTGCAGTGCCTTTCCAAATAGTAGCACTCAGACTGAGCAGTTCTTACCATTTATAGCAATCCTGAGCAGACAAGCAGGTCATTCTGACATCTGGTACTGCTATGCTCCTAAGGCTCCCCAACAACCTCGACTTCACAGCCTTTAGCACTTCACAACCTTCGTCAAACTCAAACTGATCCACTCTCTATGCAATTTAAAGCTATATTCAAACTCATCTACCAGCTTGTAAGGTCAGGAATCTATTAGTCTCCTGTTTCACCATCTCTGGAGTTGAACAGATGCAGTTTTACAAAGCTTTGGCACTCTAAGAGCTTGATAGAGCAAAGATGACTATGCCATCCTACTGACGTTTGCTTTTCTGAGTTGATATGGTACAAACAATTGTCCATGTTGAAATCCAACCAGTACCAAGAGCCACTGCTAACAACCATGGCACATTTCATGACTGCTAACGTGACATTAAGGCCAGTCAAGTAACACCCCCCCTTAGTCTTTTGGATTTTAAAAGGATACCTAGATACACACAGTAAGCACAGGGTTCACTATAATGCACAGGATTTCAGCTAGGTCTATTTGTGTGTTAAGACCACAGCCAAGACACAGGAACTAAGCCACAGTCTAGACATCAGATCTAAAAAAGGATATCTTCAGCATTAACTCACTGCTGACTTCAAAATGGAAGTCTCCCTCTTCTAATTACACTACTTTCTCCTGCTTTAATCTAGCACTTCCTCAATGCCCTCTTAGAAAATAATTAGCCTGAACCCAGATTAACACACAGAATCAAAGTGGGAACTGCTCAACTTTTATACCAGTACTTCTGTGCTAAATTGGAGGGGCCTGATTTTACAAAGCAACTTTACCACCTGTGGGCATGTCATTAGCATCAAACGCTGACTCTGTCTGACAGTTTTCTCTCATTTGCAATCAGCCACTTTTACCCACATGACCACAGCAAGCATACACACAAATTCCATGCCCAGATGCACTGTTTGGAAAATCATGTCTGAGTGAAGAGCTCAGCAGAAACCCAACCTTCTACCCACTTCTGATGCCACTGCCTCATGCATCAGTGAAAAGTGACCCCATTAAATGGCCAGCACATTCAGATCAGGTCTAGGTTTTTAAAAGAGCTGGTTAATTTTATTGTCAATAACTGCAGCGGCTAAGATAACGGTAATCAAATCTCATGCTTCAGAATGCAAATTAACTCTCTTCAGGGTCAGAAAGTTACCTACTTCTTTGCATCTGGAAATCACAAAAAAAACTAGCATAGAGGATTATATGACTCAAACATAACACACATTTATTGTTCAGTGCCATAAGAAGGATGCTGCATTTAACAGGTAAAATGATCCAGCACAGCCAAATCTCCTACACAATTTATTAACATCAACTTTCATACTCTCCAGCTGTCTCCATCTGTCTCAATTTTGATCTGCAGGAGGTCAAATTTTGTTTTCCTAGCTGCTCTCCAACAAACGCACACAGAAATAGCTAAGGGCACTTCAAACATGCTTTGATAATTTTTTGTTTTAATTGGGCCAGCTATCTATTATCAACATTAACACTAAGAGAATATTGAAAACTACTGAAAACTACCGCTAAAAAGCTGATTGAAAAAAATTCAGGTCCTTAATTCCCTAGAATAGCCAACAGAGCAGGCATTTCCTCTGCACACCACCTCCCTGCTGTGCCCCAATGCAGCAGAAGAGCAAGGCAAAGGGAAATTAAGCAATTAATTGGGTTGGGTTTATTTTTTTTAACAAAAAAAAAGGTAGTTAAGTAAATAATTTCGTACATGGGAAAATTAATAGCAGTAGCCAAAAGCAAGACACAAGGGAACAAGCATCCACTCCCTCCTGAAGCTGTCTGTTGCCCTCTGCTGTTCTCTGGGTCGACTCCCTACACAACTCGGTCAATGTTCCTCACTCAAGGTCTTCCGTCCTCACCCACTGCAAGCCTTGAGCTCCACAGCAGTTCAGCCAGGACTGTACACATCCCTCTCCCTGGAGGAGGGACCTGGAGAAGAGACACAGCCTAGCACAGTTTCCCTAGCTTTACTGGCCAAGCCATTGGCAAACTGTGAAAGACTGACCCTGCCTTGCAAGACTCCTATGGATTATTAGTTTGGGAAGTGCTTGCACACTGCAGCAAGGGAGCCAAGCAGCTATTGCTAACAAACACAAGTGCAGCCTACTTCACGGGGACAGATATGAGCCGCAGTCAGCTCAGACTACATGAGATAGATGTCATGCATTATCAGCTGGTTTTCCTCTACAGAAGGAACTATGCTGTCCTGCTATCATGTTAAATAGTGACAACATATGCAATTGAGAAAAACCTGCTTCCAGGCACAGAAAGAACAGAGAACAGGTGGACAAACAGCTAAGAGGACAAGCCCAAGGATACTCTCCTGTTGTCTCCTTAAGCTTAAAGGAGTAACCAAGGTAAAACGGTCGATGCTGAACCCCTTAAGTCAGCCATGAAAACATCACCATGTGCAGGGCTGGTGAAGTACGGACACACTCTACCTGGAGCAAAACACACCCCTATGGAAGAATCTAAGAGAATGATAGAGATGTTCGTCTGGGAGAGTTCGGTAGAAATTGAGCATACCTCAACAGATCAGCTCCCCAAATGCTCTTTTCTCTAGTTTTCAGATCAGGAAATGTGGCAGTTTGCCCTATTTCTGTTCTTTCACCTTTTCTGTGCATATACCAGTAAGACAATCCTTCTGTCACAGTGTCTCCTCATGTGTAACATAGTGATCATGGCACATACCAGCTCGTTTTAGACACTTGTGGAGACACAGAAAGCACAATATTTTTACGATGCTGGAGTAAGAAAGACATTGGCAGTTATTTTCAGGCAAGTTTAGACATAAAGATGAGGAAAATAGTGAATATTTCACAGCTCTCTCTTTTTGAGACCAGTTTTCAGTTCCAACCCAAATTCTCAGTCCAAACAAGTCACTAAATATGACCTGATTGCTAGTGAAATAGAGATATCCATTCCTGGCCCCACTAGTATACTGAAAGGATGAAAGCCCACTGTGCAAGCACAATGCCAAAAAAACCTCTCAGAGCAACAAACTGCAGCCAGGATACGAGCAAAAGCCTCCCCCAGCCCAGGCCAGCCTTAACACATGGAGGATCCTCATCAACAAGCTTTTAGATTATAATGCTCCCTCGAGGGGAATAACTGCTCACACTGTCCCTCCCTTCACTGTGACCACACTGCCGGGGGACATGGGTGGTGTGCAGCTTATTTCCCTGCCAACAATGTGAGAAACACAAAGTTTGGAAAGGTGGAGAGGAGAACGCTGCAGTCAAACCAGCTGTCATGACTGACTAAAAAAAAATGGCAGCATGAGATTGCTCTCACCTTAATAAAGCCCTCCTGATCCTGCTTGCTCACTGCCATTAAAACAACCCTACTCCCACACTTTGCAACTTCCTCCCCTCTCCCACCTTCATCACACACAACCTGCCAGTATCCACACAGAAATTGCCATCTATTCATAGGTCAGACACTGCTGGAAGTCAGTAATAACACAGAGCACTCCCAATTACGCAAAGAAAAAGGACACTAAAACTTCTCTTAAAAGACATCAAAGCATGAGTCTGAATTAAGATTATTTCCATTGCTTAATAACAATGATAAATTCATCCTGCCCCCAGAAACATATTTAGATGCATACAAAAAAGGATTAAAAGAGCAGATGATGAGTCTTCAGTATTAGCTCATCTGCCACAGAAAGTGTCCACAGGGCTTTCTTGGAGCACTTACCTCAGTGACAGGAGAACACAGACAGAAATCAGCAAGTGGAAAAGCTCTGAGTACCACCAGCAGTGCTACTTGCCCCTTTATACACAGACCAAAACCAAACCAACTAGGAGGATTAGACACAAGAGAGGTTTCTCTTACTGGAAGGACCAGCTTGTTGTACCAGAAGTGTGTGCAAGTCTCAGGACAGATCAGGCTGTCCAGCTCTCCTACCACATTCCGGTGGTAACAGCTCTAAACAGCACGGCACTAAAGTTTGTCTGCACCTATAAATTCTCCACTTACAAAAGCCCTAAAACTTAGCAGTTAGCATTGAAAACATTCTTTGTGCTGCTTGACACACACACACCTTTCAGGTGCTGGACAAGTTCCTCCATCCACAGATCTGCCAGCAGCCCACCTTGGCCTACACACAAGGAGTAAAAGCTGTAGACCATGAGTGATGAAGGGAGCAAGTCACCCCTCTCTATCTAGCACCCAGCAGTACAGCGCAAGGGCAGAAAGCAGGCCCCTCTGATTTTCGATGAGAACTCCAAAGGGGATGGCAAGAAGGCAGAACACCAAGGCAGGAGCCAGCTCAGCCGCCCTCCGCCGCTCCCCGCTCTGGGATAAGCCCGAGTTCGAGGGTCCTTTTTCGGTCTGTTAGAGCACAGATTTGAGTGCTTCCTCTTACAGATCCTTATCTCCTGTTTCACCTCTAAGCCTCATCGGATCATTCAAAGAAAAAAAAAAAAAAGCAGAAGCAACTCAGTCCAACAGCTTTGGATAGGATGATTTCAGCACCTCGTTCTCACAGTTTATAGCTAGAGTTACCATCAGTCTGACACAGTTTATCACTGTGCTCTCTCTTGTATGGCCACTGCAGCTTATTAGCTGTTACTCAGCATCCATTCCTCCTGCTGCTTGTCACCAAGGAGAATGGCCGCTGGGATCTGGCACAACACTTCATCATATTTCAGTACACCCGAGTATCTTGATTAATTCAGCCCGATATTGTTCGCATCAAATACTTATAAAATGAAATTTTTCTTCTCTCACCTTCAGTGTCAATATAAAAATTAATAACAAGCAGAGGTATTTTGCTTTTTAGGTGGTAAATCAGAGAACAAAACACATAGGTCAAATGATTGCCATACTGTCAGAGGATTATTCACATATCTGGACAATCACATGTTGTAGGAAGGAAATGCTGGTAATAGAACTGCAATTTCTACTAAGCTTTAGTGCCAGCAGCCATGATACTCTATTTTTTCCATTGTTGCTAGAATGAAACCATCCATGAAATTAGGGAAACCAACCAGAACTCAACGCTGGGAGGCATTCATCTCAGCTAAACTATGCCACCTTTTCTACTCCTTCTCCAAACTACACAAAATTCCAGGCTCAAGAATAAACCCTAACTGTATGAACAAAATGGCAGAAGAAATCTGCATAAAAATCAAAAAGAGAAACAGGAAACTTCATTCCAGAGGATTCAAAAAAGCTTTAGGGAGCAAGATCTACTGGGATCCCAGTCCTGAAATTCCATACAGGAATGGCAACTGGAAGGCTCTTGCCAGTACTACCAGCCAAAGTTTTCAAAATCCTTTAGCTCAGGGGGAGGCAAGGGGAGGAGGGAAAAAAACAATCTTTATTATTCAATTTCACTACAAAAATATTTTCCATTAAGTTTTCATAGCTTATTAAAATTTTTGCTTTTGAGAAGCAAAAGCAAGCTAAAGTATTTCCTAATTGCTTCATACTCCACTCACTTTTTAAATGGATTTATTTTCTAAATATTTTTTGGAAACAGAAGCTATTTGCAAAACTGAAACTTCCTTTACAAAACATTTGCATTTTGATAAAAACGTATCCTCCCGCCCAACTGAAACACTTCATTCAACTTTCTAGTTTGAATATTGCAAGATATAGATTAAAAAATGACATTTAGAAACTGCCTTCTGTTGGCCCACATTATTCATAACACTGTTGGTTTCTCTTTCCTTCAGCTTCTACCTGTTACAAATACTCTTCAGATTCATTCCTCTTTTTGTGCTTATCCTTTATCAGTGCTCAAGAAATGCTTCTGAGGCCAGGCTTCCTGGGCGGGCCGTAACAATAGCGTTTAGGTGCTGAGATCTGCTCTCAACAGAGCAGACTGGCCTTTCCGAGCTGCTGGATTGCTGACACTTTGCAAATGTCATCTCCAGTGTTGTGCAGAACGGTACGGTGGGGCAAGCGTGATGGGGCATTACTAGAGAGCACGTACATGCACACAGGAAGAGAAAAAAAAAAACCACACTCGATCACCTGCAGCAGAGATTAAAAAGGGAGGTGGGATTATAAAATGCCAGAACTTCAGACAGCTGAAGTGCTGAGGAGTATCTGCAAACCTCTGCAGCTCCTGGCTAAAGTTATTTCCTTGGCATATCCACCAGCAGCAGCTCAGCTACTGATGCCACTGTTACTGCTCTGTTCTCCAACAGGAAAAAAAACACAAGCCACCCAACCACAGGTGGGAAAGTTTCACAGACACAGAGCGTTTCTGTAACATTGCTCCTCTCTTGCCAATTCTCTCTCCTATTGCACTGACTGAATGTACTGACCACCTGCTCCTCTTCTAATCATTCTGTTCTCACCACACTAAATTTTACCTCCAAATATTAAATTTTCACAATTACTGTCTCCTTTAACTGAACCGAAGCATGGGAAAGGGTAGGTGGGTGGCTGAATCTTTTAGAGAGAATTACTAATGCCAAGAGAGGAAGGTACCAAGATTTGGGCAGTCAGCTCTATCTCTGCTCTGTCATATCTGGCATTACCCAAAGAACAACTTGGTGTTAAATTCTCCAAATCAACTAACAACAGTCTGTGCAAGTGAAAAAATACAGGAGAAATCCAGACATCAGTAGTAGGTACAGATACGCTGTGTCTGAGAACTCAGTCTCCTGCAAGCCACAGAATTCGCTATTTTTAAGTAAACCAAATACAATATTAAAATCTATGCAACCACACTTTTAGCCATTACAGTCAAGTAATAGCTGAATGCTAATGCTGTTTAAACAACAGGCCACTGGTGCTAGTCCCTGAATTAATTTAGTTACATCAGCCCCAGAGCTCTGCTGTGCTTCCCCTGACATCCTGTGGAAGGTACCCCTCTCCTGCAAGCCAAAACAAACACCTTGCAATGCTTGCGATTCCCCCAGCCCAAGTCAGAGGAGGCTCCCAGTGACATTACCAAGGTTTGTACTGCGCTCTGCCCATTCTGAAGGCAGAGAACAAGTCTCAGGGCTCTAGTTTCCTCCCTCCCTAGCTAAAGATTTTTTCAGGCAGGTAAATGAAACATCTATAGCTGCCAGCTGCAAGCACTGCTTCAGATGACCAGGGCTATAAATCATCACTGTTCTGATGATACAGTAGGTGATCATACCTTACAGGAGGTGGTTCAGGGCATGAGCACACAACCCATACAAGACTGGCTCAAAAAGTCAATCCCTCTGCACTTGGTCACCCCAATCCTGCCTCCCACTTCCACAGGCATGAGAGCCTGAAAGTGAACCACCTGCTTCTCTGAGCAGGGAATTTCAGCCCACAGAAGGAACTTTCCCACACACAGCATTGGCTGCTAGAACCAGTTAGTACACTGTGGCTGGAACCACTCACCTCCAGGACCTCATGCCCACACTTGATTGAAGCTGCCAGCTTTCAGTATCAGTACCTTCTATTCACACTTCAAGTACCAAAGGATCTCCCACCACACCTGCACACAGACAGCAGGGAGTCAACAAGCCCCTGATCACACCACTCAAGCAAAACCCTTCTGACACCCGATCACAGGAGTACAAACATCCAAGGGAGCCACAGGACACAATGCAGCAACAGCAGCACCTACTCATGCAATATACAGTACACATCTTGGCCTAGGCAAATGAGAAGCTAAATGCTGCCCCTCAGCTGTAGGCACTCCACCCAGCTCAAGAACAGCCCTGCACTGAACCCTGCTGCTAGAGGTTACCTGTCTCCAGCTCCCAGATAAAGTCATGGCTAGTTTTCTTTCTATTCACATGGAGAGAAAGTAGCATCACGGACCTGAAAGTCTCCCTGGCTTTCTTGCATTCCAGATATCACCAGCAGTGACAAGAAGCCAGGACAAAGTGCTCCTTGGCGTAACTCACCACTGACAGTGCTCTGGCCACAATGCCAAGATCCCAGCTATGTATCAAACCACCACGTCCTACCCACTCCCTGCAGGGGCTTACACATGGGGAATCTGCAAGAATTTACTGCTCCAACCTGGGGCACAAACCTCCCTCCATCCACAGTGGGGGCCACAGGAGAGTGCTGAGAACAGCAAGACACAAGGTGCTTCAAGAGACAAGCACCCACCGTGACAGCTGCATGATCTCACATGCCTGCTCTTCACATTTAGCCAGTCAATTACAGCTGACTAGGAACAGCAGGATCCTGAATTAATGCCAATCAAGGGCGAGAACAGAGAAAGGCCTGAAGGGGAAACAGCAGGGAGGGATGCAGACAATTTTGTTGCCTTTTGAGTTAACAGAAACCCCTGTAAGAGAGAAGCATGTCCCTTAAAGGAAATGGGCACGTAACACCTGTGGAGCAAGCTGGGCATTCCTCCTGCTTACAGATCTACCGTATCACACTGAAAGGTAGAGTTTCCTCTTGGGTATAATCAGTTGTAAAAGTTCTGCTGTTGCAATGTCCACTTTCTTCTGTTCATTTACAGAGAAACCCTTTTAGTTGTGGCCCTTCTATAAACTGGGGGGAAAGGAGGCATAAGGAAAATATTTTAATTCAAAACCTTATTTTGTCTTCAAACAAGGGGTGGCTGTAAAGGAATGAGATTAGAGATCTAGGCAGAAGTCTACTCCACACAAAGGGACTGACTCCTGGATGTGGAAACAAGATCTCTTTATTTCCAATTGAGATAAAAGAAAAAAAAATTATTTATAACTCCAAAAAAGGTCAGCGTTAGCCCTTCAGGCAAAGCTGCAGGTGTTATTTCCATATGCTTTATGTACCCTGAACTCCGGCTCTGGAAGCTTTCAACCTTTTGTATAAGAGCAAAGACAAACCATGAATATTTCATGTGTTGCCTTCACTTACTTGCAAGTTCCTTGGAAACTATTAAAGTGCAAGCGTAATAATGTCATCACTTACTTGTCATCTTCCACCTGCTCTTTGCAAAGAAAAGATGAAAAGAATATCTGGGCTCCCATTCAAAGTCAGTACAAACATTGTGCCCTATTGCTTAAAAGAGAAATCTACAGTTCTTCCACAGAGAGGTGGGCTAAAAAAGCAAATGCCCCAGATCACCTTCTAGATGTCCAAGTAACATTTTTCAATTATCATGCTTTCCTGAAGGACAGACAACTTTATGCTATCAACAAGTAGAGCTATTTTGATCTTCATCACCATCTCCTTAAACAAGCTCCTCCTTCCTATGTGTCCAGCAACACTGTTCACACCAACACACCTTGAAAGTCAAGGCTGACATACAGAATTATCCAAAAGCACCGCTTCTACCTCCCAGAGGTTGAAACACAACCTGTTGTGGAGTGAAACGCAGCAGCTGTTTACACACAAGAGTTGCACATACATACAGGAACAGTATGACCAGGTGAAAACTCTTGGAAGACTGCACCATTGCCATTTAAATTCATCCTAGAAAAATATGGTGTCCAAAAACTCTATAAAAAGTGTCCCACAACTTTGTCTAGGAACACACAAATGGCAGGGACCTCTGTGTGCCAAAGTCTTCCAAAAGTATCATCAGCAGCTACCTCTGATTAATAAAATGCTCCATTTCCTTCATGGTACCTCTGAGAAGGCCATTACACAGCCTCACTGCTCTGCACAGAAGCCTTTTTCCCATTTTACCTTCAGCTCATTCACTAACAGTTAACAGCTGATTGTTCCCAAGCCAACCCTGCCCTCTATTTTCAATAGTTCTAGTATTTGTGACCTTAATGCATTTAGAGAGAAAAAGCATTTCCCATCCCTGTCATCCTTTCCATCAGTTTTACAAGCTTTTAGTCTCTCTCATGAGAGGGGATCTCTTCCCCAGTCGTCTTAGTAGCCCATCTCTGCCTGTCTTGTTCCATTTTCAGTTCTTCCTTGAACATGGCTGACAAGAATTATACATCATTTTCTAGATGAGATCTTCCTAGTGCTTATAAATTATTGACAGGGATTAGTTTTGCAAAAGGCACAAATGGGAACAGACTTGCTCAAGCATTCAACACCAGCAAAGATACCCCCTTACCTCTGCTGAGGATTACATACAGCTATGGGGATGCTTGAATGATGCTGGTAAGCAGATACTGACAGCAAAACAGGACTGGCCAAGGCATAAAAGTACTTACATTCGTCTGGCTACAGACCCCTAAATAGGAAAACAAATTATCAAAAACAGTGATGGCAAGATAAGTTATCTCCTTCCCCATGCACACACACTAAATATTACAAACCACTTTCATCCCCAGGCAGAATTTTTGAAATACAAAGATACCTAACAAGGAAGGGAAGGGACTGGACCAGACCTCAAGTGAAGTTGCATGTCTACATCCCTGGGTTTCATCTGGAAGCAAATCTTACCAAATTGATTACAACACTTTGATACAGTGGCTCAACCACTTCTGCACCCTGACTCACTCGGAATGTATCACTGATCCCCGCAAGAGGCTGAACACCCTGAATTCCAGCAGATCTGTAGCCCTTTCCAGGTATTGCTGTGCCCCAGTGTTGGAGTAGACCACGTCAGCTTCCCATCTTGTACACTCTGGTTCCAACAACCTGCTACTAACAGAGAAAAACCTGTTTCTCCAAGTGCTGTCATGGCTTTACAACTCAAACTCAGATGCTTCAGCTACTCAGGAACAAATTAAATACAGCCCCAACTAATGTCACTTGTAAGCTCCAATTTCTCTCTGTAACCCAGACAACAGTATCAATATTCAGCAAGGAGAATGCAATAGACAGAGAGCTCAGATGCACTCCAGAGATTTGTCCCAAGAGTCAGACATCTCCAAGAGCAAATGATTGCAATGGCTTTCCACCAACATAGTTTGAGACAAGGGAAATCTCTTTAGAAATTGGTAATGTAAAGCAAAATATGCCTTGCAGCTCTGTCTTTCTCACTTGCTCTCCTTTTCCAGACACTCCTCAAAGTAAAAGGATAAGAAAAAAATATTATTCTGAAACAGAATATATCCAAAACATATAAAATCTACCCTTACAAACATGGCTAAAAATAAAGGTTAAAATTCCAGATCAGAAAAAATTCTCAAAACAAAAACAACACAAAAAAACACTACCAAAAAGAGAAAGAAAAAACATCCCCAAAACAAAAAGAGGAAAAGGAAGTAATTTCTAAAGAGAACTAAGTATTTGACAGTAGAATTTGAGATGCAAAAGTCAAATCACCCCAGGCCCATCATAGTCCCCTAAAAGCAAAACTTTTTGGTCCCTGCTGACATTTCAAAGTTCAATAGATCCTGGCAACTCGCCGTTTTCTTGTAAATGAGGTGACTGCCACAGCAACTGGCACCAGCTGGCTGGGAATAGAGACTCAGTATTACTGGAGTTTTTAAGTTTTAAAAATTCAGCATCCCAGTAGAGTAAACAAATATAGGCCTTGCCGGTGGCTGACAGCTTCACTCAATTTGTCAGTTTTCTGTATTTTCTGTAATCCATCACAGGTTCTTTCCGAGACCTTAGTTAACACGAAATGGGACCACCTTACCCACTCTCCAAGCCACGAGTCACTAAAAGGTGGCAGGGGATGCTCTTACGAGCATCAGCAGAGCATGGCTCTGCCTCCAGGAGAGGGCACCAGCGGTACACCCTCACCAGCCAGGAAACTGCATTCTCCATCCCTACCTGCAATAAAGGGCTTGGCTACAGAAATGTACCAGGGTGACAACACTGCTGATGATAGATGAGGTGAGCAGAATCCATCTTCTTCCTACAGCAGTATTAGAGCTCGCAGGAGAAAACAGTGTCTTTTCACAGCAGAGGAACGAGACTCAAGGACACAACTCGAAGTGTACCCACTGAATAAAAGGTTATTGTGTGGACTTAAGCGTTCTACGGTAGACAAGCATTGTTAAAGGTAGATCTAAAGCAAAATTTAACATATACCAATAGAAAAAGCATCTGGGAACCAGGGTGCTTGGATTTAATACCCTACAGTCCCATCACTGCCTTTCCTGTACATCTGTTACCCTTTCTTTCCCTTGACTGTGTTCATTTTTACTATACAGGTCACAGGTCTTTTAAATAGGAATAGACTCCAAAAAAAATTAAATGCAAGAATGGCCAAAAGCCAACTGAAGAATCTAATTTGCCCCACTCCTTTCAATTCTCTCCTACCTATCCATCACCCCTGGAACCAGGATGTCAAGTTATATCATCTTTAGGTCAGTCCCAAACAGCCATTGTCACATTCAGCCCTGGTCACTCATGACACTGTGGAAAAACTGCCTGGTTTCAGTCTCCTGGCATGACAAGAAGCAAAACATGGAAGAAACTTTTATAACAGACTCCTCACTCCCGTAAAAACAGATTACCTGGTCCCCTCCCAACAAGAGAGAAAAGAAGTGTGTTCTCTCCAAGCCATTTCTCTCAAGCAGCCGGATGCTCAGGCTGGAGTAGTCAATAAGGTATGTCCAAGCAGGGCACATAATTGGAACTAGCCCAGCTGACAGCAGTGCAGAAAGCTACCTTTGCATAGTGGTTAATTACTACAGAGAGTTTAATGAAGTTTCAAAAGACCTAAACCTTTCTTTCTGTCAATTAGGAATTGGGTTTGTTACATGCCACCATTACTCAATTAGAAGATATGCTCGCGAGGCCGGCTTCCGTCTCACCTTTACATGCTAAAGAACAGTGTACAAACTGCATCTTTGCCCCTGTTTAAAAGAGAGGAGATACTGTCATCACGACCACACCTCTGCTCTGCCCTCCACAATGTAACCTGTTTGCAACAAGAAGTCTTAGTGTTATGCTGTGGATCTCTCTCCTCCTTTTCCAAAGAAACCTAATGATTAACAAACTTTAAGTCATGCTAGCGCTGAAGGAGACAGACTGACAGCCCCAGAGACCAGCAGCCACTGAGTAGCTCCATCCATCCAGACTCAGCTTCTCCAGCCATGTCCTGTCTGCATGCCCAATGCCAGGCCTGGAGAAGCAATCCAGAGCAGTTAGAGGGCTGTTCAGGGCTGAACCTCATTTTTTCTTTCCCTCACTGAAAATATTTGCAGCTGATTCTGAGTCTTCTTTTCCCCTTTCCTTCTTGAATTCTTTCCTCTTTGGACTATGGGGAGAAAATACCCAAAGCGACATATTGTTTGCCCACCCTGGCAGCTCCCACCATCTAGAATTATAACAGCATCCATTACACTGTCACAGATAAGGATCCATTTCTGCTGTTCCCACTGCAAAGCCCCATCCTCACCCCGCCAAGGGTTTACAGTTTGGTGGAAAAAAATAGCTTTTGCCAAAACCCAGCATGCAAGTTTTCAGAAAAGCAATGGAAATAGGTTGTTTAATAGGTTTTTTAAAGCTGATTTATTTCCATTCAGTCCCATTACAGAAGTTGCAGAAGTAGGAAAAGCAAAGATGCAGGTTCTGATTGCTCCATTTACATTTCTATAACTCATACTCTGCTCTCATTACAAGAAAGAACCCAGCAGCTAGCTTACAATGGGGACTGGTGCTTTTGATAACTTATGAAAATCACGGAGCAAAGGAAAGTCTGTATTTTTAAGTTCTCTTCACTGCCTAACACTTGCTTATTCAGATTATATAAGGCATTGTTTGCTAAATATACTATTTCAGATCACATTGCAAGTTATTTTTCTTTTACCTATAGTCCAGTTTATTAAAGATATACACAACTTGATACACTGAAGTTTTCTAGGATCCAGGAGTTTCTGGTACATTTTCACTCTGAAAGGAAAATATTATATTCTCTTACAGTTCCTTTCAGTTAGTCACAATTTATTTCCTATGCAGCTACCTCACGGGCAGAACAATGAAGTGGTTAAATTGTCCACAGAAACTATACATGGGACCTGACAAAAAGGTGAAGGCAGGGGTTGGGGGGAAAGAGAAAGAAAAATTCCTGCTCTCTTTTGTGAAACAGAATAGGTCAAAAAATTGGTGGGGAAAGAAATGGAATTCAAGAACCTCTGGGGTATATTGCAAAGAGCAAGAAAAAAATTAAAAGCAATAAATAGTTGACAATGTCCATTTTAAGCCACAAAAAACCATGGTTCCTGTTTCAATGTGAACATTACTGTTGTGTTGTCTGGGTGGCTATAAAATCAGCCAGCCTTTGTGAACCTGGATCTCACATCATTGGTCTTCCCTCCTCCCCAGTGCAACTCACCTCTGAACGAATTACCCACCACAGCAGTAGAAGAATCTGGCTGAAGCAGATCTCAGGATCATACTTTCAGTTTCCCTGCTGGTCAATTAAGAATCATGCAACATGCTCTTATTATTTCCAAGATTAAAACTAAAAGCCAAAAGCTACTCTTTAGCAGCAGAGAGAGTCATCAGTTAGATAAAGCACACAGCTCTCTGTAAATTGGTCTGTGCTGTTCTTCAAAGCATGGACTGCTGCTGCTTCATGGTTGTGTGCTGTACTTCAAACCGTACGTAACCCAGCAATGGACACAGCCAGCACCTCCACCCTCTGCAGTGTAACTCTCCCTCCCAGGCACCCAGTTTTACTGCCTCCATCACAGACCTACTGCACAACACAAAGCAAGTGTGTGCAGAGCCATCACTCCCCATTCCTTAAAAGATCTCTTCTTGGGGATGATCACCACCCCCTTTCTGCCCTGTGCCCGTCACTCCCTGAGCACAGAGCTGCGCTTTGCATGTTTTCCACCCACAACCTTGGGTCCTTCTCTATTCAAACTTGGGAAATAGTCTCTATAGATAAGGTGGTGATCTGCAAGCTCCAGGCTCCCAGCATAATCAGCTCCCATCATCCAGTAGTAAGGGTGGAGACTTGACACCAAGGTGTTAAGAAAGGAGACAACGGCAGGGCAGGGCCCTACTGCCTGGTGTCTCCTGGGTCTTGCACAGTGCAGGGGTGCCTCCCTAATCACCAAGGTCCTCATGTGGATTCCCTCATGTCTGATACAGGGTGACAGTAGCTGCCATCTCAGTCCAAAGGTCTCTCTCCCTTCTTTGGTCATCTTCTATCCTGAAGCTTATAAGGGCTTTCTAGCATCAATGCCTCTTTTTGCCAAATTCGGCTGAAATAAGCTAATGAATTTAAAAATTAAAAAAAATTTTAAAAGCAAAGGAGACTGGTATACCCTATAAGTATAAACAGAATAGTCACCTCCCTGGGAAAGTGCCAAGCACAGGCTAATGCTCAAAAAAACAGCAGATCCTTCTCTGGCTTCTGTGTAACACTTAGAGACTATGAACAATACCAGTCTATGGTCACACTGAGGACAACAGAGAAGCCTGAGGAGTTCATGCCCTGACCCAGACATTTACTGTTTTGAAACACAAACACAGAGGATTACCCTGCCAACTAAATCAGGTGAGCATCTGTCAGAGTCAAAACCTCAGGCATCAGAACACAGCTCTCAAAAATGGACAAATCTGTCCATTTACACGTCTAACTGCCACAGTGGCCATCACAGCTGTTGAGGCAGCTTAATGGAGCAATGAAGCAGTGCACACCAGTAACCACCTCTTCTCTCCCAGCATATTATAGGCAGGGATAATATATTAAAAGCCTATACCCAGAAAATCCCTAAAAGCCAGCAGATTTACCATTGCTTAACCATGACTCATAGGCAGTGTCCTCAACAGACTGGGAGAAACTGGTCCTGAACTGAGCAAAAGGGTCCTGAACTGAGCGACTTATGGTTTCCTCTAGAAAATGAATAGGCCAAGCAAGCCCCGGTATGAAGAAAGCAGCTCTCCTGGGATGCTGAAGGTGAGCAATGGATAACAAGCAGAAAAAAAAGTTATTTGGGAAAGCGTGGCTTTGCAACAACACCATGCAGTCATTGTCAAATGTATTTCCTACATATAGGCTTTTCCTACATGAGCTATTACTAGCTGATGTCTGGAAGGCTGGCCATTATACACAAATACCTTCCAAAACTAGGACAGCCATTAAGTTCAGAAAGCCACAATGCTGGCCAACAAGCTGACTCCTGGAAACAAAATGTATTCCCAACAAGCTGCCCTCCAGAAAAAAATGAGAATCTCACAGTATGCAGCAAAAGCAGAGACAGGGACATGCTGTCATGTAATCAAGAACAGGAGCCTCTGATGAAGCCACATGTTGTCACTGCTTTTGGACTACAAATAAAACCTAACCATGTTGCAGTAGAGGCAGAAATCAATATAAGCCTCTAGCCTCCATCACAGGGGATATCAGCTTAGACAACCCCGAGGAATGTCTCTACCTTTGAAATCTGTAGAGACAGGCTAGTTCAAACATTTCTACTCCAAACACATCTTCCTGTTCCTCTCAACAAACTGTAGAAAAGATGAAGAGCACTCTGGGAACCCCACCTAACACCAAACACCAGCATCTTGTGCTAATTAGGCTGCAGGGTGGGATTCCAAGGCCTTGTACCAAAGATACAGCCACTGGAGGTTTTGTAGGGCTCCTTTCAGCTCTCTCATTACTTCGCCATCATTCTTTAAGGGTTATACTCTATTAATGAAAAAAAAAAAAAACNCAGAAAGAAAAACTAGACAGAAAAAAAAAAAAAACCAAACACCAACAAACATATGCTTGTCCTTATTTTCTTTAGAGTTGCACAGAGATTGGCATAGGGGTGAGAAGTAGAATGAGGACAGGCCAGGTCATTACATTTGGGACATGGCAGCATCATCTGAAGGGATACTGCAGAGAAACCCCACAGCTAGCTCCCAGCTGGTCAGTCCACACACATGCACAGCACTTTTCAGGGACACAAGCTCATGTCCCCAAAGCACTGTCTACAGCAAGTCAGGGGGGTATATCTATGCCAAAAAAAATCCTTTCTGTACCATTCCCCTACAACCTCCCTTCAACAGGATCAACATAACTGGGCAGCTACCAGCTCCTTGCAGAGCTAGGTCTCTGCACAGGACAAATCAGTCTTCATAAAAACCAGTAGAACTTCATGAAGAAAGGAGAAGGAAATATCAAAGCTCTACCAGTTAAAGAGCAGGGACCCACAGCTATATAAAATCCTACTTTTGCATGGCAGACAAGGTTCTCTAGTATCCAGTCTCTTTAATCTGTTTAACTTCTGCTTTCATAGTTGTTCTTTGTCCATGGAACAAAGCCTGACCTACTGATTTTTTTAACTTATATAACAATGCTGAAGTGTTGGTGCAATTTTGGTGTATTTGTTATTAACCAGGTGTACTAGAACAACCTCTGCTGTGAATGCAGTTTACAGGATGAGGATGCATCAGCAGAACTGAATCTATGTAGGCAGTAGAGGCTGGTAGGGAGGAGGAGGGATGTAGTGAGTCACCCACAGCACTTCTAAGAGGCAAGTTTCTGCTACACCTCTACATCAGATTTTTGTTTTTCCTTTGCCTAATCCCTAGGGTTAACTAAGGCCAGACAGGCTACAGAGGGGATGAAGCAACCCCTTTTGATGCTTGCAGAAGCAATAGTTAACATCAGACTCCTAGAAGACTGCCAGGAGTAGAAAAGAAGCCAGGGAGTCCTGGTCCTCCCCCTAGCCTGCTGGCTAAGCCCTAGCTCAGTTCACCACATCTGCGGCAGACTCACATATCCTTTTTTCCTGGACGAGCACCCACTGGGAAACACCAGTTGGGTGAGAGCAAACAAGGTTTCTAATAGTGACACAACGTCTGGGCAAGGAATTACTGGAATACCAGAGAGGGAGACTGTCACTTCCAGTAGGATACTGCAGCTGACACCTTTGCTGGCAGCTGACACCTTTGCTGGATACAGCCTAAGCTTCAAACACACTCTACAGCTCCTCTTGCCCTGCTACGTGAGATCATGCCATTGTGGCTGTGTATTGCCAGGAGAGACCCTAATTACCAGGGCAGGGTTTCACCCTCCAAGGCTCTTTTGAACACAAGGACCTGCTAGATGGGACACTCCCAATAGCTTCTCACTCCAGCCCCACACAGACCCCAAAAATCAGAGACAACAGACTCAGCAGATGACAGAGGCAGAGAGTATCGCAGAGAAGTCAAGAAGCTTCTGCACTGCAAAGGTTACAGATCCAAGACTAAAATCTTCATTAGGAAGAAGAGAGACAGTAGAGGAGTCACCTAAGCAAAGGATCTGTGTGAACCCTCATCAGGAAACAACACTCAAACACGTCTTCCCCCCTTATCAACCAGCAACATTTTGATAGTCTCAATTTAAAGTTGAACTTTCTAAACAAATTATAACAAAGCTTATGTGAGGTTAATCACTCCCCGTTTCCTCTGGCATTCATTGTAATAGCACTAATTACAATAAACACATTTAAAATTAATGTGCATGTCATATGAATATACCAATTGCATTCTAATTTACCATTGATTAATGTCCACAGGCTGAACGTGCTTTCAATAGTAAAAAGCTCTGACATAGCTTAACCCACCTCTGCCTGCCAGACAGCTCCTACAACCAGGCAGGAGGCCATGACAGATGAGACTGATGGAGTGGAAAACGTGCAAGTCACCAGCAGCGAGTTACAGATCCAGGCAAGCTCTGAGCCTACGACACATGGTAAGGATGAGCCTTCTTTCTATACTAAGCCATCTCCAGCACCTGTCACTTTGGAAATGGGCTCACTCTCACAATTCCAATGCTGCACTACCGCAGTATTTTAGATTTGCTTGCAAGCAGGCAGGATTTCATTTTCACTAACAGTCAGTTTTTGCAAATAGCTTTTATTGCCCACCTCCCTCCTCACAAGACATAATCCCCTCCAAGCATCCATCAGTATGTCACTGCCAGACAGGGCCATAACGATGCACAACCCCAGCAGCAGTGGCAGGAACCTTCAGCGGGGTCAGAGGCCAAGCTACATTTTTGAGAACATGAGACACGAACAGAATGGAAAGTATTGACTGAAGACTGTTAAAGCTGGGCTGCTATAATAGCTAAGGTAAAGGCAACCTGTCCCGCAGCCAGTCTACACATCAGTTAAACAGATCACAGGTGAGTAAAGGGATACAGAGAGAAGAGCTTGAACAGCTCCTGCAGCTCTAAGATGTTTCCTTTCCTGAGCTGCTTGTTCTGCCCCTCTGCCAGAGGACACACTCATTACAGCAAAAATAAAGAGTGCTCTTGAGCCATACAGATCTACCTACAGACTGAAAAAAAGAAAAAAGTAAGTTAATATGCCAAGATGTGAAATACAACCAATGCTAGCTAAGCAGCTGATAGCATACATGCCACATCTCTGGCAGAGCACATTACCAGCCTAACCTGAGTGAGGAGCAGCTGAGAAGACATTTTCACTTCTGGTCTCTCTGCTGCAGGCGTAACCCCACACTGAAGGAATGATGAGACAGACGTTACTGGCTTCAGCTAACACTGGTGCGCGTCTCTCCAGAGTTCAGTGGCAGCACACAAAAAGGATGCACATCATTCAGTGCTGAAGACTCAGATGACAAGTAGCAAATGATTACAGCAGTGTAACCTGACAGCATCCCATCCCATGTATGTGCCTACAGTCAGATTTGTTCAGGCAGCAGAACAGAAAGGTTGAATAAACTAGTGCTGGAGAATACTTTTTACCAATCTTGATGTAGCCATCAGAAAACTTAACACAACAGACTGATAAAAATTTAGTCCAGTAGTATTATCCTGTCTCACCAGACAACCTACAGATCTGGCCCTGATCTTGCTACAGGATCTTTTGATGTAATCTTCCTTAAAATACTTTTGATGAGCACATTCCTGTCTAAAAGTTCACAGAAAGAGCAAATTTATATGAATGTTGGAGCACAGTTATGTACAGATCGATCTGAACTCTTCTCAGCGACCCTGAACCTAACATTTGGACTTGTCCAATCAGACACCAAGCCAATGCCAAATGACCTATGAAGCTAATTCAAATTAACTGGCACATCAAATGCTTGTATGAAGGAGTTCATGAGTCAGCCATGGACAAAGAATGAGTCATAGGAGATACATTGGAGATAATTCTGAAGAATGAGTAAACCTGAGAAAAATCCCAAACTGCCAATGAACAATATGTAAGTAGAAAAATATGTTCAATTTACACAATAAGTTAATTTCTATGAATTAGTCAGATAGCTCTAGCCACATCAACATATCTGTTGTGGGCTGCTCTTGCAGTCTATATGTCACAGTTGAGCAATTTGAACCTCTATTAAAGGTGTGTCTGACTTTAATGACATTTACTGCAATGTACATCAACACCACATTCTGGAGATATACCCCAGAAGAAAATCTAGTGCCACAAAAATAAAGCTTCCTTAGCTTCTCCAATGGGGACATTTCCCTGAGCACCCCTAGCTTACAGACCCACTGCAGGCACACCAGACAGACCATGCACTGATCCATATCCCTCCTAGGGCCCCGCACCAGCAGAAAAACAGAACTGCTGATTCCTGTTGGCAACTGTCCACAAACCCATTGTTAATTAAAGAAAGCAGGTGGGAAAGACCAAGGCCTTGGCCAGCTCAGAGAACACAGACACTCCTTCCTTTGCCCCTGCAGCTGCTGAAATGTGCCATATCCCCCAGTCTCTTCCTAATAATCAGGAGACATCACCCTCAACTCCTTTCCATTGGGGAAAAAAAAAAGCAAACCAGTTATTCTCCTGGTCATTTAAGAAAATGTATTGTTCCTATGCATTGCTTGGCCACCAAGTCACACCACCAGGTCTGTTTCTTAAGACTAAACCCCTCCATTTGCACCACCACAGGCAAGTGCCCAGATAGTCCCAGCAGCATAAGCAAGGCAGGGTCTCCTGCAGCCCTCTCATGTCAAAGCCTGTAACCTCCTACCTACCTGAAACCAAAACTTGCCTGAACACTGAAGTCCCTCAAATCAAGAAGTAGTATTTCTGAAGGTTCAAACACAACATATTGCTTCAACAAAGAGCCATTTTCTAACATTTGGGACACATTCGCTGTTTCTCTCTTCCTGTTTCTAGGCCGCACAATAAAACCTAGCACTGACAGATGCATAACTTCTCTGCAGCACTAAGATTTTGATGCATAAGGACACAGTTCCACCTTGCAATCTCTCTGTCTGCAAATCCCGCTTAAGAGGTTCCCGCTGTGTTCACTCCCACCCTCTCTACAGTGACTTACCATCCCCACAGACATTCCTGGAACTAAGTTTAGATTTAAGTTCCACTCATTCTCCCCTCCTTTTAAGTTTTGCTTTTGGTCCAATTGTCAGCAACTCATGACAAGTACAGACCCACAAACAGTGCCACAAATGCAACTGAGAGGAACAACATCCAGAGATACAGATTTCAGAAAGGGCAGGAATCTCCTAAGCCAGCTTTGCCACTCAGAGCATTATAACATCATACCCCAATTCTATGTTTCTGAGCCCTTTGATTTCTAACCTCCCCCAAACCAAGTCTTTGTAGAAGAAACCCAAGCCCAAATCATGCAATAGATCATTACAACTAGTTTTGTTTACACAGTCGAACAAAATTTACCCTGAGTTCCAAATGTGTCTTTACTACCTTTATTTTCCTGCATGGTTTTTGACAACCTATGGAGATGTGTGTGCATGTCGGACTGTACAGCTTTTTTCTTTAATTTGTAGTCACGTTTAGTGCTACACAGCTCACTGACAGCAGACTGACCACCAGCCAAAGAACATTGTTCTAATTAATTAACGTCCTAAAGCCACCAGTCACTGACTCCAGTTCTCCCAAGCACGTTATCTGTCTCAGGATAAAGCACGTAGGTTTTATGATTGCTTGCAGTAACATCAGAGCCAGGGGAACATCTCCCTGCAGGACTAAAATAAAATAAAGCTCTCAGGTTCTCTCATGCCTCTCTGCATGCTAGCACTGGCACCCATCTTCCATGAGACTCACCCATCCATCTCGTTTTAGATCCCATAGGTATAACCATTCCTTAAATCCCAAATGAATTAGAAAGCGGCTAGCTTAAAGGTTCCCATGATTAACTGATAGGAAACATAATCAGCATTCAATATCCTACATCTGCTAACAGACCAACTAATGCATAATGCCAAATGGATCAGCTTTCACAGCACTTCTTGAAATGCAAAACATTTAGTCAATCTGGATAGGACTTTATAGTTATCAACATACAGGAGGGAAGAGTATTTATACTTTTTTGGACCAGATGCTCAAACTCTCCTACCTGACAGCCACACATCTCCAGTAGGACTAGAACTCAATTCTGAGTCCAGCTAAAATAAAAACAGCCCTATACCCCTCCTGCCCAAGCAAGGTCTGGAAGTAGATCCTGATGAGGCTGGGAAAGCTGAAAAATACCTGAAAAGCCACAGAAAACCAAAGTGAACTCACCACCCCTATTACACATGCAAAAGAAGTAGAAGCTGATACACAACCACCAAGCACTCGTGTAAGCACAGAGTAACACTTACTGAAATCAACTGATCTGCACTTAATCAGCTTTGAGCCAGACTGCAAGTGAAGCATAGCTGCTAAATTATTACGCTTAAACTCCCAAACTCTACTGGTTTTCCTTCAAGTCTGTGTGGGTTATGATCGGAAGGCCGGGTAACACAAAAACTACTTGTGGTGGCCAGAACGTCAAGTAATGACCTTCAAATGACTTGTAAACAATTTAACAATTTTCAGGAACACTCAGAGCTTCAAATAAGCACATATTATAATACAGCAGGACCATTTCAGCCTGAAAGACCCCAATCCTTCCAGCCACTGATGAATGGAAGCAGCAGGAAATGTTTCCTTTTTCTCTTTTTATTTTTTTCTTCCCTCCATTCCCATCAGCTCTTGGCTACCTACCGCTAAGAGAGTGCTACCTTTTGTGACATAGCATATCCCCAGTCACTGGGGAACACCAGGGCAATCTTATCCAGAGATGCTCCAGTTGAAAAAGCATTAGTGGAAGATCTATAAAGGCAAACAGAGAAGATGAAGTTTGAAATACAACACAACTAAAGAGCACAAACGGCTAGTCAGTGCAGAAATAAACCAAGGGCTTGGTTATGCAGCCACTTTGATGCAGCACAAACCCAAGCTGCCGCCAGAAACAGTAGTTGTGTGCCCCTCGACCACCCCCAGCTATTCATTCCCACTGCAAACCCTGTGCCAGTGCTGATAAGATGGGTGATAAATTCAGGGGTAGGAAAAGATAGCTGAAAATTACACAGACAAGTTTGGGGTTTCTGAGTCCCTCAGCTGATGGATCAGCTCCCTGGCCTGGCTGACGCAGCACCAACTGCTGTGCCAGCCTGAAAAAGGCTATGAGAACATGCTGAAGCAGAGTTGAACACAAGAGTCCCTTCTGGCAGCAGATAGACAGTGTCAGATGGAAACGGCGTAGCCACAAACTTTTCCATTTAAGAAATGTTCCTGTCACGGAGCATTCTACTAAATTGTTCATCACATTCCTGAATTCACTATTCTGCAAGATAGAAAAAGCTATTACTGTCACATTACCACCATGTAACCAACAGGACTAAAATCCAGCCCATGCTAAAAAACTCCCAGAAAAACACTGGATTCAAATAACTGGTGTTTCACTGAAGGTTAGTAAATACATGGCTTGGAGTCATTACCAAATATAATGGAGTGACAATGCGACATCACTATTCATTCTGCTTTCAGGTCCTTCACTGTAATGCTTTATGAATGTATTTGCCCAAACCCAAGGTATTTTATGTAAGGGATTTCTAAAAGGGATACAACACGTAATGTACTGCTGGAAGGACTGAGGTTAGAGAAAGCTCAAGTGGTCAATAAATATGAGAAGTTATAAAGCACAGAAAGCACTCAGAAACACTTCAGTACCTAAATATTAGAACTTGACAGTAATTTTCCTTCTAAATGTCTTTCTAATAGCATATCCCTTTGACCAAAAGTAAACATTTTTCTGCCCTTTCAATCTAAACATTATGTCCTTTTTCCAGCCATGAAAAACTAAAGTGGTTCCCCTTAACTGAATACAAAAGAGTACTTTTGTTAAATATTATTTAAAAAGAAAAAAAACACACTAAAAAACCCACAGGGTTTCAAACAAGCTTTCACTTCCTCATGCTTTCTTCCCCAAAATAACTGAAGTAGAACTGGTCAAAGAATGTAAGAAAAAGAAGGAAGAAGCAACAAATAACTCAAACCCATGGGAATGGGTTGGTGAAATAAGTATATATTTACCAATCCAGCCTTTTAAAGCTCCTCCTGCCCTGCAGAATAGTTTCTTTTTAATTTAAAAGAAAAAAAAGAAAAAAAAAAAAAC
>VZTO01006333.1:35394-64137 GCA_013400615.1 Syrrhaptes paradoxus
AAAGCACAGAGCACAGTTTCTACCTGCTATGTCTTTGTTTCTGAGACCAGAAATGCTATGAGGTTTTATTTGCTCTTTGCATAGGCCCTGAAGGACAGCTGGCTTATTGCGTTATGTCTCCAGCAAGTAAAGTGGTCTTGCAGCCTCACAAGAGTTGGTGCTGTCTGTCCCCATCCAGTCCAAACCAGATAATTGTAAAACATTTTACATCTGCATAGATCTGGCATGCCATCTATCTGTAAAAACACCCTGCTGTCTGTCTGGTTAACATCTGTTTAAAGATCCATTTGAGCTTTTCCATCTCTCTGGTGCTTTGAAATCACAGGGTACAGACAGGCCAATTATAAACAATTAAGTTACCACACATAAGAAATTACTGTTTCTCAGATGAGCAAAGGTAATTGGCCATCTGCACACTCACAGACTAGTCCCAATGGCCAAGCAAATCGGTTTAACTTGTATTTCGTGGTAACACATCTTGCTACCTATTTGCAAGGGAGTAAAAGAACAACTATGGTCAGCTACCACAGCTCAAGGTGACAGTTATCTGTGTTTAAGAAGATACCCACGAATTACCAGTCCACCCCCACGGTGAAACCTTTAAAGTTTGCCAGTGTTACTTGCCTCACCTCAGCAAAAAAACCTCGCACTTCAGAAACAAAACAGTTTCATTCTAAACAGAAGCAAAGACCTTGCTATTTATTTTTAAAGAGATAGAGAACAAATGGAGCAGGGAAAAAAAAAAATTACTTGCTAATTTTTCCTTCTCCAGATAACTAACCCAGAAGCATACGTGAAACTGTGCATTTTCAAACACACAGAAATTGAGCATAAGAATACCTTTAGTTTTATGTCAAGATAGACTTACAGCATCCCTGGCTTGCAATAAATTTCATGTTTTTGAGGAAAATGACCATAAAACAACGGCACAATACTTGGCTACAAGATTATAGCAGCCAGAGCAGGGGGAAACATCCCCACAAATACTGGATTTGCATTATTTTAGGGTCAGGTCTAATCCCAAGAGGGTAAACGGGTCACACCAATACATGAGAAGAACCAGCTCTACAAAATTCATCACTCAGTAACATCCTGCCTTTGGCACACTTCAGTCAGGCTGTGATGAGAGATGGGGAAGACGCAGAGATGCACATGTGGTTGCTATGGAGTTAAAGACTTGAAGGAGATAGAGGGAATCAGCACAACTGCCTAGAATACAGTTAACTCTTAAAGTGCCTCTCTTTAAACACCTTTCTGGTCAGCCAAATTCATGAAAACCCATACCAAGAGAATCCTTTTAAATATCCAAGAGTTCCCATCAAGAGTCAGAGTCCAAGGACCAAAATCCACCAAGGGAGTGTAGAGGTTCCATGTTAAAAGAAAAAGCCAAGACTGAAAAACAGCCAGCTGCTACCGAAATCAAGTGAAGGTTGAGGGATTAGAGAGGATGGAGGTGGACATGGATGGAGAATCATGATTTACAGCATATCACCTCTGCCAGCTGCCCTTGTATCTCAATACTCTGCTTTGCCAGGCACAAGGGAGCAAAAGTAACTGGTAGAGATCCACGCAGAGATTAATTTACCCCAAGACAACAAGCAGGGGCATTACTAAACTGTTTATGACACCTGAACTGCAGATGCTTATCTGCAACATTTGAAGTGCGCTCAAGTCCTAAGAAGCCCAAGCACATCCCCCTCCTCAAGAACACACCTCTTCAAGTTTTTGGACTTTTTCTGCCCCATGGCATCATGCAGCACTACATGAAAAAGCCATCACACTTGCTGATGTGAGTGCACAAGACTCACATACAGGCAAGGACTGGGATGAGGCTGGCACATGACATCCTGCTTGCACAGTTTGCTTCCAAGACTAAACAAGGAGTAACTTCTTGGAAGGCTATCTCCCACAGCAAAGATTTTAGGGGTAGGAAAAGGGTTCTGGCAGATGAGGAAAAAAAAGCCTGAAGACAGTGACAGATGTGCTGGAGCTGACAGCTAAAGTCATAAAGCACATTTAATCGATAATCCAACCAGCTGCTTCCAGATCACAAGAGGCTGCCACATTTCCAACTCCCTGCAGAGCTTCCTAGTGGGGTGTGTACGTGTGTGTGTATATATATATATATATGTAGATGTAGATAATCAGCAAAGTTTCTATTTTCTCCTGCCTACTTAAAGCAGTATTTCATCGTGCATCCTCCTACACTGATATTTTTACCTGCTCCTAATCAGTGTATTCTCAAACACTGAGAGACTCAGAGAAGAGCAGTTCAACTCCTTCAGTGCACAGCCCACGACACAGTGAGTAATACCCAAATGGCAGCTCTTCGCTCAGCACCTAGAACATCGTGCCTTGTAGAGCACTGGGAAGAGCTGGTGGTCAAGGCTTGGGGGATCTCTTCTCATCCACAGGATGCTGAGCTTGAACTGAAAGCTCTTTGTCTGTCTGTCTCTGACAGCAATCATTAGCACCATAGGGAGTCAAGCAGAGAGGACTGGATCCAAAGTCAGAGCTTTAAACTGCTAATGCAGTAAATAATAATACTGACAACAACCATAAAAGTTGGGTAAAGTTTTTCACTGCATTATTTTTTCCTTCTTTTTTCCTCCTCTCACCATAAAGCTTTCAGTTTTCACTTTCAATGAATCATGTTTCATTGCTAGACCCAAACATGCCTGGTCTATTATAAGCTCTCAGCCTCACAGCGGGCATTAACCTGTGGACAAAATTCCCAAAGGACGAGGATGTCTCAGTCCTTGCAAGGAGCCCCTGAGATTTATGGTAACAAGGAGCCTGAAAACAGCAAGTAGATGGCACCAATCCTGATGCCAGATGACAGCACATTGAACAGGCTGTTCTCTCAGCTCTTGGAAAGGCCTTTATCAGATAGCCAGCAAAGATGCTTATTTAAATAGGACCATTTTCAAGTGCACAACCTTGCGGAAGTGGTGCGAGTGGTGCGTCTGTATGAGCTACAGTGACATCCATCTCAACCCAAACCAAATTCACCAAGGGCTGACAGGCTGGAGATGAGTTTGGCTTACACAGTACAGAAGATTTGTACCACAAGTCAAGGAACTGTGGTTCCTTGGCTATTGCTAAGGGCAATATTCAGCAACTTGCCTCAAGAACACTGAAATGATCCAGTTTTGAGGAACCACTTGAAAGGGAACAAGTCTCCTGTTTTTGACTTCAGGCCTGTCTCCAGGCAATCAGAATAAGAAAGCACAGGCTGAGGGGAGGGTGTTATCTTGCTTATGTCTCCCTCAAACCTAGCTAGCATTACAAACAGTTTTGTGGCAGAGCCTGGAGTGAGATGTCCCCTAGTTGGACACTTTTCTCATCATTGTCAGTTGCATCAATCTGAGCCTCATACCACAGACCTTGAGAAAAATTCCCATTTCAGTCTGGGCACATTAAGCGGTGGATACAAAGAAATCAGCACAGGAGCAGTTTGCTTCTAAATTCTAGATTAGAGGCTGGTGAGATACTGCAAGGCTTGCCATTCACAGGTTTTCAGCATTGTTTTCCCTGAACACAGTTATGTCTTGTATCATGCCACTTTCACTGAAGGTCAGATTTTCAAATATATATTTCCTCCAGAGGACAGAGTGACCGACAGCATTTTAACCTCTCTCCAAGTGAATGGCTCCAGTAGAAGGAATAGGGAAAGAAAAGGGACAGGCACATTGCAGTTATCTTACTGGATCATAAGTCAGCTCTTTGAAGCTCAGTATTGCAGTGGTTTATTTATATTATGATAGCACAGAAATTCCAACTGTGATCAGGTTCTCATTATTGCGGGCATTACTCTTCTAAAGAGCAAGTGATGTCCCCTACCCCAAACCATGCAGCCCTGTTCATACTCATGTCTCTGCATCTTCATGTCTGTCACCCATCGTACCTTCCCTCCCATCAGCTCTCACTAATCCCACTTATCACACCTACAGCCACAGTGCTCATACCCCTGATCCAAGCTCTAACAGGTGGAAAAAGGAAGGATTTCCACATTTCCAGAGGCAGTGAAAGTGGTAGCATAAGCAACCTGCTAACATTTGAAGTCCAAATAAACTCAAATTTCACAGCTGATCATTAGTGTCTTAAGCTTTCTTTTCTCCTTTCTTCATTTCTCAACTGCTACACAAATAGGCAAAACCCCCTTTGTCTCTCCTCATCCATTGTGCAGCCTTGCTCTGAAAGCACATGTTAAATTCTTTCCTGATTTTCAAGATCAGATAGATCTTCCCTTGAAATAGTCCTTAATTCACCTGATTTTGCATTGCCTCTCTTGCAGCAACATTAAAAAAAAAAAATCCACTAAGGTCAAAAGTAGCAAGGGCCAAGCTTGCTATTGATATGACAGTAACAGAGAAGCAGCTCCACTGTCCCAAACCCAGCCACACCAAAAATCTTTACAGACAGCTCCAATAACTTAAGAACTGTTGCCAGCAAGAACCAGGTAAGTGATGGGCCATGAGCACCACATTTGAGAAGCATGGCATCTTGGTCTGCATGAGTGCTCTGAGCAAATCTCAGCTTCCTGTCAACACGTACTATTTAAACCTCTGACATTTTAAAAGTCAACCTTATGGATTGATTGTAGGCAGTTCAATATAAACATTCAGCACATGATACTTGATATTTAAACTTCCTAGCTCAGATTATAAATGTTGACAGATTTATCTATGACTAGAGATGATTGGAAAGTATCTGTGCTCCCATTTAAAGTTTCAACATTTTCCCCATTTTTGTAAACATTTATCATACAATTTTAAAAATTGCTCAAAATACTTAAAACATTTTTCCAGCATTCCAGCATTGAATTGCTAAAAATCAAAGCACTTTCCTAAAAAAAAAAAAAATCATAGAGTACTCCATCATAAAGTCCTTTGATTAAAACTGAAACTTTTCAAGAAATTTTCAGTTTTCTTGGAGAACTGATTACATTGAAAAACACATCAATAATAATTTTGTAATCACTCTCCTCTCCCATGAGTCCTACAGAGACTCATGGTATTCATTTCATTCTCATTTTAAAACTAGAACTACATGTGGTTGAAATCCTCAAGTAAAAATTCTTACTTTAACATCTACCATAAAACAAACAGCAATGTGAAATATTAAAAGTAAACTTTTAGTAGGACTAGTATTTTTAATGATGCCACCTAAGCATGAAAAAAATACTATTTTGAAAGCAAATTCACTTTAGATAATACATTAATAAAGCATTTCAACAACTATTCATTGTGCCTTCCTCCTTTTTTCTTTCTTCTTCCAGCTGCAAAAGAACACAAGCAATTTTGGGGAAAACACTTTGGCACAGATTTTTAATATGCAGTTTCCTCACAAACTATGCATACTCCTTATTGCAGTTTAGTTTACAATAAATGTCAACAGCAGCAGTCCATGGAATACTTCCAGGCTCAACCCAGACAAATTAATTCTGCTTCACTTTGCCCAAATCCAGTTTGCATATCTCAGTCAGCTCACAAATAAACACTAGACTTCCCCCAAGGAAGCTCAAGCTCTCTCAGCACTCTCTTGCCAACACCAAAAGAGAGAGACCATAGGCTGCATACTTCAAACTCTCTACTGATTGCACTCAACTAGTATTTAAGTGATAAGAGGATAACACCACTCAAAGAAGATGCTTGTGCTGGCTGTTGACAGCAAACTTCTCAAGTATGTTGAACTTCAGAGAAGGAAGAGCCAGTACCATGCTGACTTGATTCCAGCCAGCTCCCAAGCCAGTTTGGATGTCTCCTCCCTGCTCCCATCACTTTATTGCAATTGTGGTAGACAAAGATACAAGGGACAGAGAGCACACATGGAGGCTGACAAATTCTGCCTAGGACCAGTCCTCAATTCCTTCACAGACTCAGCCAGTGGAAGATAAAGCAAGGTTTCCTTGGTGTTTTCTCTCTAAGGAGCACTCTAAGCAAAGACCCCAAAGGTTAATAAAGGATTGGATTTCACTGAAGAGATTTTCTGCAGTGCCATGGCAAGGATGAGTTTCAATTGTGTCTGTTTCCATTAATTCTCACTCTCCCCCTTTGTTCAGGATACTTACGAAGAGAGAGAAATCAACCTCCCAACTACCAGGCAATGTCACTTCCACACTCTTCTACCACGAGCAATATAGCAGCGCCCAGCAGTCCCTCTGCACCACAGACTGCCTTCAAATGCATTAATATAAACAAGAGTAACTGCATCTACATCAGCAGGGTCACTGCAGAGCAAAGTTGATGACCAAGACTGCAGAGAATGGTGCCCAGCACACTGAGGTCAGCAAATGGTTCAAATGTGTCTGAGAGGTCAATGGCTTACGGAAGACCTAACAGAGGGAAAAACACATCTTGATCAAGAATACAAATCACGGATTTGGGCCCTTGGTACTTGGGCTCTTGAAGATACACAAAGAGAAACCTTCTGGAATAATTCCATTCTGAAACACCTTTCTCTCACAAGAGTCCCACTTTTCTCTCTCTGCTAAGCCTGATGCTTCCACTACAATCTTCTCCATATCTGAGCAAGCTCCTGTTCCATGACCAAGCTAATATACATTCTCATCTAGAACAGAAATAGCCTTGAATTCACAAGCGTTCTCTGGAGACTGTGTCCTTGAATTGGAAAAATCCTCCAGAAAGCACCAGAGGCTATAGACATTCTTAAGTGTCACAGTTTGAAAATGTTCACCTTCCCTCTGCTGTCCAGAGCTACCTGCAGTACATGAGTCAACAAGTCACCCTGGTTGCATTGTGTTCCTCATCAGCTCACAAACAATGGAAAGTGAGCCCAGACTGGTGCCATTCAGACTCCTGGTTGACTGTGTCTCTTACTGAAGTCTTCCAAAAGTTCCTCTTTAAAGACAAACTGCAATCCCACAGATCACAGCAAGCACAGAACAAACCTCTCTGGTACAGAAGGTAAAAGAAAGGTAATTAAATGGTCCAAGAATGAACTACTCCATCCCTCAGGGACAAAATATGAATGCAGCTGCCTGGGCAGCTGCAACCCACTTTAACGCAAAACTTATTTTCCAGACTTAGCCACTAGATTACTGCTTCTTCCTCCTCTGTGGAGGAACAGGGTGAAACTTGTCAGCGGGATTTTAGAACCAAGACTGGACTAATGCCTTTTTTTCCAGCAGATTACCTACAAATAAAGGGTTGTCTGAAAAAAACCATGGAGACTGATGTCCCTCTCACCAAGGTAAAGGTGATGTATTTATTCATTTTAGCATTATTACCACTTAATACATTTTTATGACAGTTTAATGCTAGATGCTATTTTAAGACTGGTTCTTCAGTTTGCATAAACATAGCTCTGCTGAAAGACTCCAGTGCGTTCCCTAGAAGCCAAAGAGGAGCAGCATTATCAAACATGAGATGAAAGAAAATAGCTAAAAAAAGGAAAACTTTTAACAATCTTAAAGGGATTCATATGTAACCCTGAACTTCTTTTGCCCTTGCTCCCACTGGTTTTGCCTGATCCTTCACAGAATTACTCTCTTGACTTCACTAGCCCCAAGAGCTGCACACAAATCCAACCTAATCCCATGGTGGGGCCTGCATAAAGTGATGCAATTGCCCATCTTCAGAGGAAGTCCAGAGCTCCCTCTCCCATCAGCTCTCTGCAATCTGTATCCTTTGGTTCCTGAACGAAGATTCACACGTTTGATTCCTAAAGTTCAGAAAGTTGGTCATCCATTCAGGTGACTTTGGACATGTCCAAGTTTTTTTATTGCAACCTGTTGGATCACCTTAAAGATTCCTGCTCTAAGACATGCAGCTAGGAGTTTATCCTCAACATCCATACTCCATGAAGCCCAGAATGCTAACAGCACTTTACCTTCTTCCTACTTGAACCTCCTTCTCAAAGAGTTTCTAATTTATTATCAAATTTATTATCGAATAGAGTCCATGTGTACATCTGTGGTGCGTTGCCCTTGGTTGGCCACCAGCTGCCCACCAAGTCACTCCATCACTCCCCTTCTTTGCAGGACAGAGGGAAGAAAATAACAAGAAAAAAACCTTGTGAGCCAAGACAAAGGCAGTTTAATTAGGAAAAGCAAAGGCCACACATGGAAACAAAGGAAAAAAAACAAAAAAATATTCTCTACTTCCCATTAGCAGGTGATGTCCAGCCACCTCCTCAGAAGCACGGCCTCAGTATGCACAGCAGATGCTCAGGAAGACAAACGTCTTAATAACAAATACTCCCTCTTCTTCCTCCTTTCTCATATCTTTTATTGCTGAGCACATCATATGGTATAGAATATCTCTTTGGTCAGTTTGGGTCAGCTGTTCTGGCTATTTCTTCTCCCAGCCTCTTGCCCACCTCCAGCCATCAACACCCTTCTACCTACAAATACAAAGCACAGCACCATGAGGGCTGCTACAGGGAAAGTTAACTCCATCCCCAGCAGGCCCAATACAACATCTCCAGGTGCAGACTCATGAATCAGATCTTTCAAAGTGCCTCAGGATACATCCAAATGTCCAGAAAGATTTCCTTTGGCTAGACAGCTTCAGATGGAAAATTAAATAAAATAGGAAAGATGCTGGAAAGAGGAGGAATACACATTGATTGCAAGTAATTAACAAGTACGCCTTGCAAGCTTCTCCCAGTTGCTTGGCAACCCAGAAAGTCACACCAGAGAGCAAGGGGTAATTGGACAAATGGTTTAACTGGAGGCTTCCAGAGCAGTAGTTTTAGGTGGATAAGGGAAATCTTTGGTGTATTCCCACATCTTCCCCATCCCATGCTGGTATTGCAGACCCCAAATAAAGTCCAGGGAGACTTCAGACAACTTTTACTGTGTTCAAAAAGGAATAGTGGAAAAACAATTGCCAAAAGGAAGAGACATTTACTTTTGCATCACTTTTTGCTCTTCATTTGCTATGCCCATATTAGAAAATAAAGCAGAACAGGGCCCATTTGCTGGTCCAGAGATCACTTGGCACATCAAGGTCTACCTCCATCTGGCTAAACTTCCTTCCTCCACAAGATCTCAAAAGCAAACATCCTTGGACTACCCTGTCCCCTAAATCAGACCTGAGTTTGTCTGAAAGTGTTCATTGGTATGGGACACAGCCATGCTGGGGGAACACCAACAGCAAAACCATCACACTCCCACACCAGACCAAGCTTGGGCCAGTCAACGTCCAGGAGCTCCCTGGGCACCAGAAGGAAGGAAACAGGTAAGCAGCATCCCTCCTGGGGTGGGCACTGGGGCACAACAGGCAAAATTTGCGATCACTCACAGGGCCACAGACACAAATTGAACAGAGCAGAGTCACCAGCTAGAAGCCAAACCTTTGACAGATTAGCGTCTGTACTAGCGAAAGAAAACCTGGTACATAGAAATTAGAAGTGCTCTGCCCAGCTTGCTTTGACAATAACCACCAAGGGAAGGATGAAGTGGACAAATAAGCTAGCCGGCAGTAGGGAAGGTATCAGTAAGACAAGGGTGTTTTGCTAAAACAGCAGCAGTCTCAGTCAGCCCTCTGCCTAGACTTTCCTGCACACCTTTTCCTTTAACTGCAATCTTTCCCCAGAAGGAATCTGTTCTTGCAAAAAGACCTGGCTCTGGCATAATGAAGTAATTTTCGATACTTTCCTAAGGGTGCTTTGATAGTGAAAAGAGAGTTGAGTTAAACAGTGGCAACACCTGACTGTCCTTCCTGCTTTCATTTTGTACCTTTAAAAAAAAAAAAAGTTTGAAAAACTATTTTAAAAAAGCAAAACAATGCCCACAGATCACTCTTCGGATAAAAACAATTTTGAAATCTGACACTTATGTAGTTCTGTAGGCACAGTGGATATTAATAATTCAACAAAATATTATAGTCATTACTATATTTTGCAATATCACAACAGTGCATTTTAGCAGAACTCCGCTCCAAATCTCATTGCAACAGCCATTAATAAATAAAATGCAATTCACTATATTAAATGTGTTGTTTAAGGGCTAAATATTTCATCAGAACTAATTAATTTTAAATAATCAGACTAGAACTCTCCTCCCAGCACCAGGACAAATCTCCACCTCCATACACTTTCCACATTTAGAAATTAAATTATGTTTCAAAAAGTAAATCATAAATTGAATCCGACTGGAACATCTATGCAGCGGCTCTTAGACTACAACCCCCTGCAGACTGATGAGATCAGAACCAAACAAGTCACAAGCCTCACAACTTTGTTATGCTGTTATGCAACCCAGGCAAATTAAGATTGGAGAAATACAACAGAACGGTTTGCATTTATTGCCTGCCCTGAACAGTGGTCAATGGCCAATTCTCTGCAGGAAGAAGAAAAAGCATCTTGGTCCAAACCCCAGCTGCCAATAGCTATAGATAACAGTGCTCATCCAGTGCTTTTCATCAGTCAGTCTCAAAAGGGCTTTGCAAAGGAGGTCAGCTTCCTCTCACAAGGAAACCAAGGCACAGAGGGAAACAGCTTGTCAATGGTTAATGTAAAGGCTAAAGGATGAGCTCATTTCTCCATTGTGCACAAGAGATGTACAAGTGAGCTCTATCCCATTGCCCCCAAAGGCACTCACAAGTCTATTTCAGTTGCAACTTAAGTTTGAGAAAAAAAAAAAACAGCAGTCCTTTAAGCAAAATGAAAGCATTTGCCAAAATATTTTCTTGCATCTCAGAAATGGGAACAAGTAATCTAGACCAAAACTGCAGCTCCCCCTCCACTCTCAAACACACCAACCGCCCAACCTACCCAGCCATAAACTGGTGAGTCTCTAACCAGGACAAAGAAAAGAAAGTCTGATTTTAGTTTTTGTCAAGTGCTATTATTAGCAAAAAATGTTACCAAAACCATAAAACAAAACACAAAAAAAAACCCCACACATATTTCTCAGTTTGAATTTTTCCATTTAAAAACTTCTTCTATTTAAAAAAACAAACAAACAAACAAAAAACAAAAAAAACACACCACAAAACACCCCTCTCTAAAGTTACTTTTTAACTCTGGCCACCTCCAGAACAGCATGTAAGCATCTTCCCTGCTGATTGACACACTGACATCAGCAAGGTAATTCCTGTAATAAAAACAAAGCAACACGATCTCACTAGCGGGGCCTGCATCAGACATTATAATCTATTTTTATCCATGGAGCTCACTGCTTTCCTCCAACAAGACCACATAAACACTGCAACGTTTTTTGCAACAACTTTATACCAAGATACAGCATAGCACAGAAACTCAGAGAGGGTAGTATCTTCAAGTGTGACTTTTTATAGTAAAATGGCAACTTAATAAGGTCAGCATATTGTATGTCTCCTAAATAGCACTTAATTTGCTTTCATAATTATATAATTATAAATGTTTAAGTTTAACCTTTTAAAATAAAAATCTCAGCTTTTTCTATTAAAAAAAAATCATTTGAACAATTCCTTAAAAATTAGTGAGATGCAGTTTTTTATTTGGTGATTTGTTTGTTTGTTTTTTAACTAGAGTGAGAGTCTATGCCAGAATCTGGGGACACCTGTCAGAGCAGAGATGGGGGTTAGGGACTAAACTCAAATTATTTGCCTCCTGTCAACCACTACACTTGAAAACACAAAGCTGAGCAGCAAGTTATTTGCAGAACTCTGCGTAGTACATACACTTGATTCTAGATAGATGCTAGATAGGCCAGATACAAATCGGTGCCAGATACAGTTGTGCTACCGAGCAATGTCAGATATGTGACATTGGGAATAGATGGACTTTTGGTCTCATCCAGCACATCTGATCTTATGTTCCTGGGCACATGTCCAAAACCCATTAAACTCAATAAAAATGCAAAGAATTCACTGGCTTCAAGTCAGATCTTGTATGACAACAGACAGGAACAGCTAGAGATATTTAACCTGTCAAGGAGAAGAGTTAATGGAAAATTGCTCCAATGAATACATCACCTTTACTGCACTATTTGTACTTTATTTAAGTCATTCAGCCTCAGGAGCTAAGGAGCCTTAACTTCTGAGCCAAAGTCCAGATGATTTCTCTAGGCTTTCATCAAGACCCTATAAAGCACTGGCTGCACTCCTCAGATGAGCCAGCAGGACTTGAGCTAGTGGGAACCTAAACCCAGGACCAGTGAAGGACCAAAGCAGAACAGCTAGAGATGGTCAATGCCAACATGGGAACTTGGAAAATTACCTCTGAGCTCGGGCAATGAGCAAAGCAGCAAGAGGAACATGCCACACCACAAGCCAGGACAGTCTCCACCAATGCAGTAAAGAAGCCTCCTTTTTGTTTGACATGCTGTTTGAACACTTCTTGGTGGAATTTCACAATTGAAGCCCTCATTATCATTAAAAGCTACTTGTATACAACTGTATTCCTGGATTGCTCAACGCCTTCAAGAGACAACCCTCTGTTTCACCATGCAGCTCAATGGCTTGCGTGGTAAATTATCACAGCACTAATGCTTTTCTGGTGGCTGTCTGTTACAAAACACAGGTTGAAGCACAGCCATGCAGATGGAAGGGACTTTCAGATTCCATCCTGTCCAAGCCTGCCAGCAGCCAGAGAAGGGGAAGACACGCGAGTCTAATTCTTATGTTACTGGCGTTCCATCAGTGTATCACCACCAACTTTGAAGGTATTATTGTCGCCCTACTTGAGCATCAGCAAGATGAAAAATAAGCCCATGAAATAAAACATGCTGCTCTAACAGAAACCATTGTTTCACCAAGGTAGGGTCCTTATCAAGACAAGTGATTTTTACAATACCAAGGATTTAAACCAAGCAGAGCAGTTTCATTACAGAGACAGCAAAAGAGAGATAAAAGGATTCCAGTGACAAGTTACTCCAAGCAGAAGTGTGAGGATCCAGAACGGCATTTCCAGCCTGGAAAAGGGATCACTCACAGCACTTGGGCTGTCTGGCCAAGTCTGTGTACTATTTATCTACCCAGCCAAAAAAAAAAAAAATTTCCTCTTAGCAACTGTTTCTCCAGCAAGCCCAGAAGAGTCTGCAATCCCAGCTCAGGCCTACAGCATAGCACATTTTTTTCAAGTCTGTTTTGCTAGATTACTACAAACTGTTCCTTCCCTCCAATTTCCACTCAGGAAGGTGGTTGTGACCCATCAAAACAACAAACCCTCATAAGCAGTGAAGTGATTTAGCAAAGTAGCGAACTGAGAGCACACAGTTGCCTGGAAGACTTTGAGAGATACTATGCACACTAGGAATGGACACTCATCTTTTCCCAGACCCAGCACACTAGCATTTAGAAAATATTTTCACAGTGAGGTTTTCATTAGAAATATTCCAAAAGAACAGAGACTTGGCAAGTCCAACTCAGCAATTCTTACCCTGAAGTGTCCAAATCACTGGTAGCCCATGAACATCAGTGTTTGCATTACTAATGCTAGCGCACTCCAGCAAATTTGCACATGAGCATCCAAGTTTCCCACCAATGCAAGACAGGGAGAGAGATACTTTCCCATACTGTGGCAATACCTCAATCTTCCTCCCTCAAGTTGCAGACTTACACCATGTTCCCCACAATCAGGCAACTCATTTCCACTGTCCCAAGCTCAGGACAATGGAAAAGAAAACCCAAGAGGAATGAAAAAAAAGAATAAAAATCAAGGGCACAAAACCAAAGAGATACATAAAAACCCACACTGGTAAAACTAAGGCTGCACACAGAAATATTCACAGTGGGGTCCTGTTTGCACTAGTATAAATCAAGCTCTACTGGAGCAACACGAGCATAAAATCACCATAAACCAGAGTGGATTTTCAACCATGAACATCAACTGAACAGTATCCCTTAAAAAGGTCATATGTGTTTACCGACATCCTTCCTCTCCCTTCAGTTAAAGGCAGGGACAGACTGTTGAACCAGTGGTCTAAAGCTTTAGCTTGCATGACAGAAATTTACACACCCTGGCAGGTGAGAATGACCCATTCAACTCTATCGACCTAAATAAGTAGGAGAAAAGCCTCCTGACAGCATTTCTCTGCCCAGTTCTTGACTGAGACAACTCCAAATATCATTCAGCCCTGGCATGTCTAACCTGAATTGACCATGTCCCGGACACTTGCACACTGACTCCAAATAATCACTTTCCTCCCTTCTCTCTTAGTGGGGGTTAGACTCAGACACAAAGCAGCACAGTGTCAAAATACTGTCTAAGTTCCTAGTAGTTCTGTGTGCCTTGCTCAGGGGACTTTTTTTTTTTTCCTGGTGCTAAATTCCTTCCATTAGGTTCATCCTCTGTCCCTGCCCTGGGCAGGAGCTGCCATAACATAAGGATGCACATGCAAAACACATCAGTACAAGTCAAGCACAAGCCTGCCTCTGGAGGGATAGCATTTAAATAAAGAATGAACCTCAAATAGCTACCAGCTTCCCTATAGCCAGCACTGTCTGTCAGCACAAATTCGCCACAGGGGACCATCACACAGGAGCAAAACATCTCCTGGCCCCACATTCAGAAGGGAGAAAGCAAGCAAAAACTGACCAGCGTCCCACCCCAGAGACCAGCACAGGCCAGTGTCAAAAAGACAGAAACAACAGAAAAGGCCACATCTACCCCATCACAAGTGATCATCTGTGGCCTGTAGGAACAGGCTGGCAGGGAATGCCCACACTGCCTCCTCCTCAGGGAGTTCAAATTCTGTATCTGCAGGCAAGTCATATATGGGGACATATATGCATATATGTCATGCTTTAAAGACAAAAGATTTGTGCAAGGTGCTGCACATACACCTGGGGAGGGGGATTGGGAAGCCTCTCTCATTCCCAAATGTTTGCCATTAAGCACAGTTTTTCTGCTTATCTCTCAAAACCCTACAACTCCACAGGCATTTTCTGAAGAAATGCTTTTAGCTCAAGACAAAAGAGACTGCACGAACAGACTCCCAACTAATGGCCAGTTCTTTTCCACCTTGCTACCACTCCCTCCCACCGCCTGATCAGATCTGCGGATCAGAGCAGAGCAGAACTAAACCCAGCCAGAACACATGCTTTATGAGAGCTCCAAATTCAGCTCATGAACAACCATGTTCAACCTACAGAACTTGGTGTGTGACTGAGGGCTGCCAAGATCCAACCATTCCAGGCACAGAAAAAACCTTCACTGTCTTGTACCAGAGGCTATGAGTCACTGCCACTGTCCGAAGGCCATAGCAAACGAAGAAGAAGGAAGGGACCTGCTATCCCATATAAAGAGATCAGAGCACAGGAGCTACAGCAGGAGGGTGTAGAGAGAATGGAGGAAAAGCAGGCAGAATCAGACTATGGCCCCAAATCATGTCTGGTTACATGCTACTTAGATTTTTATCTAGTTAAATAGTTGTATACCTAGTTCTATAGTTATCCGATCACATATGCTTACACACATGTAAACATGCGCATAGTATCTTCTACATTTTTAAATCATTATTTTATAAATACACAGTGATTGAAATGGGATTTTGAAAGATGTAAAAAGCCTAGAAAGCTCCATTTTGTCCCCTCCCATGCTCCTCTCAGGTGCCCACATGCAGCTCATTTTGCTAAACACAGGTATTACAAGTTCTGTACCGATAAACCTGTAAGCTACCAAGGGCAATAAATGTTACAGACAACTCTGATAGGTAAGAATGCACAGCATTTAAATAAAGAATGAACCTGAAACACCTACCAGCTTCACAACAAAAAGTTGTTCCCTATAAGCTGTGAAACTGAAACAACAGCACTGCATGCTTACACACACCTATCAACTCATTCCTGTGTCCTCACATGTTCCATGGTGAGAACACAAAGAAAACTCTGCAGCTTATTCAGGCTCCAGTCTGAAAACAGCCTCCACTAGTCTATGACTTCCATGACTGTGAACCTTTGTCTTTGAGGAAGAAGATGAGAATCTCCTATTTTACAGAAGATGTAGCATTCTCAGATGATCCGATATTTTATTTTACCATCTACCATTTGATCTCATTCTTCAGTGCTGGAGTTAGACCTGTCTCTTTCCCCTTTCTGTGAATTTTCCCTAAGACACCTTCTCTTCAATCCAGTTCATTGTCTGTTTCCAGTAGCACTACAGGAAACACAAATAAAAAAAAAAATTAAAAACCACTCAGAAAGCTAAGAGACAAAAGAACAAAATATCAGTGCAACTCAGAAAGGCAGGCTTTGTTACTTGTAGTATGTGAGGCAGGAACAAGTAATGAAGATAATCATAAATTAATTAAAAGCAAGGGAGGGTAGAATTGAGCCTGCAACAAAGAGATGCAGTACAAGCAAACCAAGAACGCTACACTGCCAACGATGTTGCCTTTTGATTAAAGGAACAGAGTTCCCAGGCAGGCTGGCAAAAAACAATGGTGAACAATACTAATTAAGTAAATTAAGGCCTCCTCAGTGCTGATGCTGTAGCTGTGTTTTAGGTTGCCTTCGTAAAGAAATAAAATTTCAGCTTCGGACAAAACAGACCATACTGTCTACGAGTTAGCATGGGAGTGATAACTTCAGAATCTGTTGACCAATTTGAACTGAATTCAACAGGGGAAAAAAGGTCACAGAGACAGAGTTCCTTTAAGTCCAGCTGAGTGAAGAAGCAGGTCCCAAAATAATATCTGGCCTGAACCACAAGCCATCCAGTGTCCGTTCTCATAGCTGGCAGTGCTGTCTGATCAATGTATCGACCACGGCCGGCCCTCCAGCACCCCTATAATGCTCAGCCAAGTACACCATTTACTCCTCCAAATGGGCAGCAGAATGAGGGATCATGACAGAGAAGAAAGAAAACAGTGAGAGACAGAAGAATCCTGGAAGGGCAAGCAGTTAAGCGACAAGTGATGGCTAACTCCTGTTGCTTAACTAAGTGACAAGGCATTTTACACATTTTCTGATCCTTGGGAGAGCAGACAGCTCTCTCAGGCCAGATAACTAAGTGTTCAAGTGGCTGCTGGGGCAGAGCCTCAGAAACACTGAGCAGAAATCATAATCCAGTGGGGTACCCTAGCCAAATCTTTCTCTGCCATATTCCATGTCTCACACTTGTCTGAAAGCCCTTCTGTTTAAGGCTCAGCAACGCAGAAAGTCTGGCCCATGACAGTTGAACCACCTTTATTATATCTCTGTAACACCTGGTAAGGGCACTGTGACTACATAGGGCTTTCTCCTGTTATTGATACAATAGTTGCCAAAGCACACTTGGATAAAGATTCTCTCTCTTCTACAATAACTTTTCTCTCAAGTAGCATGGCTATCATATGGGTTTGCAATCTCACTGCTTCATAGGCAAGCCTTTTTTTCAGGCCAGATGACAAATGCAGTTTTCAGAGACCTCCTGCCTGATAGGCAGGTCTGCCTGCCTGCCTCCCCCATGACGCACTGTGAGCAAGGCTTCCCTTCCCTTCCTGCAAGGTCACCATGCCCCTTTACATGCAGGCTCACCACTCTGGTGTCTTGCACCAGGCTTTCAATACCCAAACAGAAGCAAAATCCTGTCCCACTGCAAACACATAGCTCATGCCAGTCAGTCTGTCCAGGAGCACAGGGTCCCAGCCCCGGATACCCTCCTGCACTCCCATCCCCACTGCTGCTATAGAGCCAAGTGCCTACCTTGTGCAGCTGACTGGGAACAAAGCTAGAAAGATACTGTGGGTGGCAGAACAAGGACATGACCCTTCATATACGGCCCCAGCCCTTCACCTTACAGAAGACTAACATGGAGAGACCCAGCCCAGGCCCCATCCAAGAGGTCAGGAGGAAGATTTAATTGCCCTGGCTCATTCAGGAGTCCTTCAGCTGCACCTGGTATGGGGCAGGGACTTTCCCCCAGGGCTGTGAAGTGTAATACAGAGGCTAACAAAGCCACCTTCACTATTCCAAAAGCTAACAAAACCCTTGAACTTTGCATCTTACTACATTATCCCATGACAAGATCGCACAAGCATGCACACAGATCAACACGTGCCCTGCTATATCATCCTAAATTATTCCAACTCATTATAAACAAGCCACATAATTCAGAGCCAGCTCGCCTTAGCACACAGATGTGACCCCTCTCCTGTCTCTGCATTTTCAACGGAAGCCCAAATTCATGGTTCCCACAGCCTCGTCATGTCAATTCTCATCCAGCTCAAAAGGATCTGCGACTTGAAATAACTTAATCTGGAAAACCGTGCTGGCAAAGGGATTAGAACAGGCAAAGGTGCTCTTAAATCACTTTCAGCCAGAATTTCATATTGCTTTAACTTGACCAATCTGGCAATGATTTTAGCTGAGGACTTTACACTTTTTTATTATTAATTAGAGTCCAATTCTTCCCCCCTCTTAGCTCCTCTTTTCACCTGTTTTTCCTTTCTTTCATGCAATCTCTTCTGAAAATAAAATATACCCAGCATCTCAAATGTGTGGGGCAGATGAGTAACTCCTTTGTCATTAAGGAGCCATATCAATGCAGAACAGGAGTTGGAAAACTTGCCTTCCAACTTTACTTCTGATCAGCAGCACAACACAGAGCAGATCCCTCTTCTTTTGCACAGCAGTTTCTCAAAAAAAAAACAAAAAACAGACTAATAAGACTAATACTACTGACCTTCCTTTTAGTGACCTTTGCAATAAACAGCTGAAATAGGCAGCATAAGAGCTTTATAAGTACAGTCGTGTCTGTCACCCTGTAAGCACAAAATTGGCAGGGTTTGGTGGTAAGGGACAGGAAGCCTAAAACAGAGAAATATCTGCAAATACACAGTCATGCATCCCCCCTACCTTGTGCAGAAAGAACATCCCCCCTCCTAGGCTTCTTGCAGAGGCAAGCAAGGGCAGCAGACAGGCAGCCCTGTTTGCCTGCACCTGATGGTATAGATCCCAGCTTGGGGGATTTTCCAATCAGGCACAAACTGCAGGGAAAGGCTAACGACCAATTAGAGCTCCCACTCCTTCCTCCCTGCACCCACGATGTCTTAAAGCACATTGGTAAGAGCTAAATAATCACGTTTTGTACATTCTCTTCCATCCAACCACTTTTGCAAATATCACCCATTTTAAGCCTCAGCAACAGCCCTGCATGAGTTCACTCTTCTTAATAGATAGGGGAGACAAGATATGGGGCAACACACAAACCCATTAGGCACAATGTCACGTCCAAAAATCACAAAGACAACCTGCATGCACAGTCTGCTCTCCTCTGGCACTGCAAGAAAGCACATCTGAACTCAACACATGCTTTCCTCTCTGCCTTGAAAGTCCACAGGAGCTCTGTGCTAACACCTTCCACTCCACTAACCCCTCACTGGAGTCTTCTACCAAATCGCCCCAAGGGTCTCAGCACGTTTTCGCAGTGTATCAGCAGCATCACTGTCCAGGGAAAATGTACCAGCAGGACCCACATGTTACAGACTGGTATAGTGTCTGAAGCAGAGTCAAAGCACCTGCTTTTAGCATCCTGAGGCCTTTAGCCTGTCACTGACCTAAGTGATTTGCTGTTGCTCAGTCCTAGTTTCTCCAAGTCCCAAACATCCATTTTAGTCCCCAGGACACTGGTAAGCACACCTACTTTCCCCAGGAAGAAATGTTATTTTGGCCCACCGTGCAGTGGCTGGGATGAATTCCAGTCCCTTCTGCCCCCAACACTCACAAGAAAAAAAAAAAGGAGAGAGGAACAGAAATGCTAAAACTTGTGCAACATCCTCAAGTTGATCAAAATATCATGGAGTCTCAAGAGGCAGGGACCTGTCAGGACAAGCGTATGTCTCCAGGTCACCAGGGAGAGAGGCAACAAAGCCTAACTCCCCTGCCCTCACCTACCAGCTGTAACTGGAGCAGGAGAGGGAGAAGATCAGCAGCAAAGTGGATCTATCAACAGCTATCCTTGGGGGCCAGTCCCAGAGACAAAATGGGGCACAGCAGTGGCGGAGATGGAGAGCACACACCACCTCAGCTAAGAGCAGCCAGGATCCAGATTGCTGCTTCCCAGAACTGTAGAGGTTAACATCGTCCCTCCTCCCAGCCCAGCAGCACTCCGGGCAGTTGCTGGGGGGATGCTGGTGATTTTACAGGCCCATGACTCAGGCTGCAGGAGATCGAAGCACATCAGAGACCTCAGCATTGGGATCCCCATCTTCAGGAAAAAGCCTGTCAGCAATTAGAAACAACACAAAAGGGAGATGGTACCAGCTGCGAAAGGGAAGGAAATGCTTTCCCACGGCCGAGTGCACGCTAAGACTATTTTCCTCTCTCACAGAGGGAAACCCAGACAGCAGGAGTTTCACAGAGTCAATGACTCCAAGCAGGTTTCCATATCAATATTTCAGCAGCGTCTGTCTCTCCTGCGTGCGTTCCCCGGGCCCAGCTCCCCTCCCCACCCGCTGCAGCATTTTCCTGCCTTTAGCAGATGCCCACGCTCCCTCTAGCGCCCAGCTCCGCTTTCCACACCCCGGCAACCCGCACCCTTTCCTACAGCCTGCACCCCAGGGGGCCCAAAGCACGCTGGAGCTAATTAAAAGTGATGCTATTTTGGGTACTGAGGCCCTGCAGCGCTCTGCAGATCTGCCCGGCTGGCGTTTGTGTCGCCTGTCAGAATACTAAAGGGAGAAAACATGGTGACAGCCTCAGTGTCAGGGACTCTCCATGAACAAGAGGGCTTCGCCACTCATTTCAGTGGGAGAGCAATCAGGTCTCCTTCAAGACTGAGAGAGAGATAAAAAAAAAAAAAGAGCTGTTTGATTATTCAGCATCAATCTTTTCTGATTTTTATTGTATGCTGGGACTCTGCTGGCCATGAAGGCTGGGAATTGACCCTAAAGTCGCCATAAAGGATTATTTATCACATATGTTTAACACCCACACAGCCACACTCTTCAAGCTTGCAACAAACTTTATTCAGTTCCCTTAGTCTCACAACACTCCATGAAGGCAGGAAATTAAATACTGCCATGTCCTTCTTTTTGCACAGAGGAAATGTTAATGACGCTGCAGTTTTCCCTGGACATTAAAAGGAACTTCGGATTTGGGAATTTGTTTGCCTTGGATTCCTCCATGGAGTTTAACCAACCCATGAAAGTTGCATGTAAAGGTGTGGCTTCAGCAAAAAAAAGTATTTTCCAAGTAAGGGTTATTTCAGCTTAAAATCCCTGTTGTGCTCTGCCAAGTATGTAACCAGACCAGCCTCCAGCGTGGGTTACAGCGTGGGTCAAACTCCCACCTCTCAGAGCCAAGCAAGAGAGAGGGAAGGACTGTGACAAGAAAGAAGGAAGCTCATCCACTCAGAGCCCCATGGTTCTAATTCAGAGAATGTAAAGGGCCCACAGGTCTCCTTGCTGTACTGCCCTATGTTTCCTTGACTGATTTTTCATTCTTATTTTGCACTTTGCACTGCTGGAGGATACTGCAGGCTGAATTCTCAACTGCAGTAAACTGGCCTCGGTCACTCCTCCATCAATTTACACTAAGGATCCAACCACATACTTTGCTGCTTTGGGGAATTTCTGCATTCACAGCATTCAATGCTTTGCAAGGAACATGTCATTTAATTTACTGTCTTGATTAGAGACAGGTTGGACTCCACACCTTCAAACACAGATTCTCACCGGAAAATAAACTTGACCAGATCCCAGCCAAACCCACGTCTAAAATCCATAAGGTTCCTCACAATAGTCCTGTAACCAATCCCAACCATGAGCTCAGGCTTGGCCTTCAATCCTGAAGTGAATTTGGATTTCTAAGCAAGTACTGACTCTGGTAAGCATGTGCTGCTCTCCTCCATTCTACCTACAGACATCCAGGGAGCTTAAGGGCCATGATATGACTTAAGCAAATTCTCAACTGTTTGCAAGACTGGCTTCCAGTATCCTTTAGTACAACCAGCATTAAAGATCTTTGCTCCTTAACACGTGCTTTGCCCATTAGACAACACTGCTTTTGTATTTTTTCTAAAATCTCTACTATGAATCCAACTATAAATTTGGAAACTCTCAGGAAACTCTTCACACAGCCTTGCACTTCAGAAAATATTTGTCTCATCTTACCTCCCTTTTGGGAAAAATATCTCCTGCCTAACAACAATTATCTGCTCAAACCCATTTTCAAAATACTTTGTCATCTAACTGGATGAATGTTTTCCATTAAAAAATTAACTAAAAAATGAAATAGCTGTTTCTGTTTGCATTTAAATCACTGTGAAGCTTAGCCACAAATCCTAGGCCTTATCCCTGAGCAAGAAAAAGTCTGAGTACTGAGGCCTGAAGGGAAACTGCTGACAGGCACCTAGAACAGGAGCAGTTCTGTTACTGAGCTCTGATCTACAAGAACATTGACAGCTTGCTGCACTAGGCAGGGTAATGGCCCGGGGAATCTGCCAGCTTCACGGGATTCACAAGCAACATCTAGGTCCGAACAGTGGACATTGACCTGACTTTGCAATGAAACCTGCCTAGAGAGAAATAACCCAAAAATATTTTCCAGACGCATTCTTCCTGCTCTATTGACTCAATGCAACCATAAAAGCAATTGCCATGCAAGAGTTTCATTTTTGTTTCCCCATCTTCCATTTGAATCTTAATTAAAAATGGACTGGCAAAGACCTGGAAAAGGATTTTAGTGACAAACTTTATTACTAAAGGTAGTGGAGAAGTGGAAATGCATCAAGACATTGTGACACAGCCAGCCTACCTGCAATGGCAACTAGACCTCAACCTAGCCAAAAGCCATTTGAGAAGCAAACGATCTAGAATAGCAATTAAAATATCTACCAAATGCAGTGAAATTAATATCATTTCTCTGTCACCATCTTGCACACTAGAAATAAACATTTTAGACTGAAATCCAGCTGGACTGTTGGAGCAGCTACCCATGGCCGGCAAGTAAATGCAGCATTGGCTGCCTAGATATTCATTTTCTCCCCTTCCTCCCTTCCAAGCATAGCAGTCTATTTGGAATTGCAAATATTGCCCACCTCATTCTGCCCATCACAGGCTGCATTGCTAGGCATCTTAATGAAAAACTACCTGGCACACAGCTAGCCCATCAGCCTCCCCAGCTTGTAATTCGCCATGGTAGTGAGTAATGTCTCAGCATCAAACCACCAGTACATTAGCAGATCACACCAGAACACTGCCAACAGCATTCAGAAGAATCATTCCGGGAAGAGACAGGCTTCACTGTGAGAACTTGTACAACCTGCTTTTCACTGCCAGCCCTCAGAGCTTGCAAAAGGTAAAGGAATAGGAGCAGTGGCAGCAGGAGGAGAAGAATCACAGACACCCATTCAGAGCAGGGTTGTTACCATCAGATCATGTCTACGTGAATCTTGAAAATCTCTGAAGACAGATTCCCAAAACTTTCTGGTGTCTTGCTGCACCACTTCATTTGAGAAGAAACTCTTCCCAATGTCCAATCTGACACATGTTGTGGCTGTTGCCACATGTTATATCCTATTCAACCAGTAAGATAAGCTGCATCTCCTTTGTAACTCTACTTCAGGTGGCTGCAGGCTACTGCAATACTATTAACTTCCTCTTTACCAGAGTCTTCTTCCAAAGACATCTCATATTCCCAGTCTTGGAGTGAGACTTGCAATTATGTTACCTCTAGTGATGATGGCCACTGGATGACTGGACTTCTGGACAAAACAGTGTAGCATGGCTGACAAGATAAGACAGAGCCCCAGCCCAGTCTGTCCCCAGCTCCCAACCTGCCTTCCACAACTTTCAGAGCCTGTGTCACACTATAAGCATCAGTGCAACTGCATGGTCTGCATAAGCAGTAGCTACATCACTTGGGCACACTATACTTCTCCAGGTTTATCCTCTTCACTGCTGCACTGCACTGAGATAAAAATATGCGCTGCTGACATTTTTTCTACAGAATGAAACATATGAACTTGGCCTGGCTGAAGCAACCTGCAATACTGCACATAGACAAATGCCCTCTCCAGCTCTTACTGTGGCACTATAGTGCATTTCCTCATCTTTATATCCAAAGTTTGCCTCTGGTTACAAGAAAGGCAAGGACATGTATACATAGGATAGCTAAAGCACACTATGATCATAAGCTGAGGCCTCTTCATAGATAATGGACTGAAAATGTCTTCTAGAGGTAAAAAAAATATAAAACAAAACAAAACTAAAAATATGCATCTTTGGTTCTTATACTGAAAAAAAACCAACCACAACACCACAGAATTTGTAGTACTTCCATCATGGAAAAAGCATGGACAGAATTAAGTACTTCCTATAAACAGTAACATTCATCAGAGTTCAACTCTGAAACCTAATGACAACGGTCCCCATTTGCCATTCCACTACTGATCATGTCAGAAGAGCAATCAGAGTAAGTGTGTTTTATCCACAGCAGCTTGTTGAAATCTCTTGAAAAAACTATTGTCAAGAAACAAGGTAGCAAGTTTTAAAGCTGGAACAGCGTTAAACATGCTGCTACTTATTTTTGCAGGTCCTTATCCTAGAAATCAGGGAGAGAGGAATAAAAGAAAAAATAATCTAAGGAATCAGATCATCTTCACAGGAAAGTTGGAGAGAGCATCTGATGAGCAGAACAAGGAAAAATTTAATGCAATAACATAACCATCTAGAGAGAGGGAAAACCAGTGTAGAGGATAGAACTGCTCACTGAATGGCACATTTGTACACGGTGTGTGTTCAGAGCAGAATGGCTTTGAAAAAAGAATGGCTTGGAGATCTTCTGGGAATAATAGTAGTTTTCACTAAAAATTCTTCTTCCTTCAGAAAGGTCTTAGCGTGAAAACATTTTATCTGATCTCTAGCAGGTCCCTGAAGAGCTTCAGTGACCTCTCTCAATAAATGTTTCTATTAGGGCAGACTGACACTGGAAGACCAAGTACAAGTCTACTTTTTCTAATATCAGACCCACTGAATTAAGCCAAGTCCCCTTCCCAAGAGCACAGAGAATACAAACCTCATTTCTACAGAGAATAGAATTTTTGCATTTTCCTTGTTAGGAAAATTGTTATTTCCACTTGAAGATCTTCAGGTAATGTATAAAGCAGAAATGAATTCTGCTCCACACCACCACTTTGTGGTAGCTGAGTAGTACTATCCTCATTTAACATGGAAGAGGAGATCCAGAGAGGTTAATTGTCTTTCCTAAGGTCACAGAAAAAGCCTCTGGGCAGGACAAAGCAGAGAACCCAAATTCCCTGATCCCACCAGCCTTTTGCCTCTATCCTAATCCTGACCTCACTATCTGCAAATAGAAAAAAACAAACGTTTGTTGCCTGGAAGAGATTATTTTTTAATAAATTAAAATTATATTTGAGGAACATGGAAGAAAGGGGGGATAGGAGATGGAGGGGGAGTAGCTCTTAAAATAATGAAAAAAAACCCCACACTAGGGTTTTAATATTCTAGGTAACAGGACATACAGCAGCTGCAAAGTTCTGCTGTTTATCAAGTGTCTGTAGATGTATACGTCCCAGTAAAAAACATTTTTATATTATCATGCCTTCCTCTTCTTTGCAAATCCATCCAGTCGTTAGGAATTCCCCACCACTAATGCCTGATTTGAAATATACTGCTTCATTGCATGACATTTGATTGATCATGTTTTAAATAAACCATAAGTAACAAAAGCTTAGGTTTTGAAGTCTGTTCAAGTAACAGGGAATTGATAAAAGCAAGCTGTATGCCTCTTTACTGCACCAGTAGCCTAAAAACAATAGCATACAGACACGTCCTACCTGCTCTCCTAGGACATCTGGCATAATCATGACACATGAGTTACTATCTTTTGTCCTTTTTCAATACACCCTCCTGCTGCTTTACATCTACTGTGACCTAAGAAAATATATGCTTTGAGGTGAGAGATGGGGAACCAATGTGGCTGGCAAGAGAAGCCAGACTCTTTCCCTGGGTGACCTTGGGCAAATTGCTTGATGCTCCTGTGCCACAGCCACCCCAATAATAAAACTAGGTAAAAAAAAAAGACCTGCAGCAGAAAAATAGGCATTGGATTCAGCCTTCTCTGCTAATAAATGAAATAACTCATGTTCAAGCATTCAACTTTCCCTCTACACTGTTTGAAAAAATCCAATTAATCACTAAATGCAGTGTCTTTTCTCCAAGAGATAGGAGAGGAAAAGTCTCCAGATGCTAAACCTCATATCAGAAAAATCATGAAAAGATAGAACTAGTATTTATTAACATGCTTACTTTTCCTTCCGACAATCACCACGCTGGCAATAAACACCAGTCTTTTGCTTTTGCTTGTGCTTCTGAGTTGGAACCTTTCAATGCATGGCATCTTGAGGTGCAAAATCTTAATGGAAACTCATGAACAATCAAGACATTTTCCTTTATTACCCTTCTCAGTCACGTGGAGTTAAAGAATAAAAGAAACTAGTTGTTGAAATGGCATATTTCTGTAAAAGAAACCAAGGAAGGAGGGAGAATTTTGGGAAAATCACTTTCTGACCTGTACTTGCTTTCCTCTGCAAATGCCTACAGAATTAGTTTTCTCTGCTACTTCAAGCAGAAATACTCAAAACTATTAGAAAACCATGCCGGGAAGGGATGGGGGGAATTTTAGCTTCTTTTGGTCAACACCCCTTGATTCACCACCAAAATGAAACAAAAGAGAGGGCATATAGGTTGTTTTCTTCATTATATGCCATGTTATATTAAAGATAAATAATCCCAGAGACAAGTGTAGAGCTAAAATATACCATGCAGTTGTTTTCTATTGAATGTTTGCTCTCATCTTTAATGAGAGTGGAATTCATGTCTAGCAAACACAACTGCCTTTAAAAATTGGTTAAATCAAAGTAACATCTATGTTGCTGTCAGAATTATTGCCTCAGTAATAATAAATAGAGAAAAAAACTTCCATAAAAAAAAAAAGAGGTGGTTGGTTGAATTGCACATTATGAAGCTATAGCTAATGCACAGATAGATAGACAGATGAATAGTCAATTTGCTTTTTAATGACTAATCAGTTTCATGAAGAATGTATCTGAGAATCCAGCCGATCTGTTTCATGCTGTTAATTGCTTTATGCCCTTTTCCAATAACGGCAAAACAATAAAAGAAGCATTTTCAATGCCGTGACAAGCTATAATAATCAGAATAATGGGAACATTGTCACCAGACATAAAGATTTCCCAGAGTCCTTTAAATTACGCCTATTCTCAGACTTTACATCAGAGATGAAACAGTCTTTCTGATACCAAGTTAAAAGAAAATTGAAGTTCTGTCCACAGCCATCTGCCAGGCGTTGCAAAGCAGGGTGTGAGGGAGGGCCCTGCACTGTCACAGCACACTGTGTGGGCTTTTGGGGACACCCCCCACATGCACACGCAGTCCCACAGACTTTCAGGGACACCTCAGCTACTTGTTATGATCGACTTCAGGGAAAAGGCGTAAGATACTATGGATTTTTTACAAACTTTTCACTGCGCTTGCACTACCTGCCTCCTTTCAGAGCCCCTTAAACGTGCTGTGGGGCTTTCCAGCCCTTAATGAATTAATGGGATCTCTCTTGTCGCCAACACGCTGGGTAGAGAAAACGGGGGCTTCTCCACCACTGCCGTACATCGTTCATCCCCTGACACAGAGGCAGCAAAGTGTGCCAAGGTGCCTATTACATACAGAGGGAAAGAGGACCCACCTGTGCAGGCACATGGGACAGACTAGAGCGGGTACAGGGGGGTCTTCCCTGCGCAAGGGAGAAGGCTCCGACCCGCCCGGCCCCTTTGGCAGAGCCCCGATGGCTCTACCCTGGACATCACAGCTCTACCTCCGGGGGCCGGAGGGGAGAAAGGTGTTCCCATTCTCCTTCATCTTCTCCCAAGAAAACTTTTCTCTTTCCGTGCGGCCATCGCTCCGTGTCCCCCTCCCCTTGGCAACCAGATGCCCGCCAAGCGCCCCTCTCCTCTCTGCACTCCCGGCCGCAGCGGCACCATCCCGCCGGGCGGGTGGGCACCCGGCTCCCCTCACCCCAGCCGATCCCAGCCGGGTCGCTGGGGCGATACTCACGCTGCTGTTGTGCCCNGCTCCCCGCCCGGCAGCGGTTCCGCGGCGTCCGCCACCGCCCCGGCTGAGACCCGCGTTCGGCCGCCCGGCCAGCTGTGTAATCCTCGCGGTGGCGGCGGCTGTCGCTGGTCCTGCCTAAGACGAGACGAGGAGGACGGCCAGGAGGGCGATGGAGACGAGCAGGATCGGCAAGTTATTTCGGCGCCGGTGCAACACCAAGAGATAAGTAAGAGCCATGTCCAGGCGAGGAAAACGATGTGGCAGGTTGGAAAGCAGTTAGTCCCCTTCTCCATGCCTTTGCGGAGCGAGTCGGGGGGCTCGGAGAGGGAGGGGGGACGAGGCGCTGCGTTTAGGGCTTTTTTTTTTCCTAAGCAGAAAGGGGCCGGATTCTAATTATAATAATTATTATTTGCAAAAGGCTCCTCTTTCTCTCGCTCTCCTTCTTTCTCTTCCCCCTTTCTCAGCCTGTGAGACGATGACCAGGAAAAGAAAAAGAAAAGGAAAAAAAAAAAAANGCCGATCCCAGCCGGGTCGCTGGGGCGATACTCACGCTGCTGTTGTGCCCGGACCAGTGCACCATGGCTTGGTTGTGCGCCGCATCCCCGCTGAGCGCGAAGGTGGTGCTGCTCAGCCTCAGCTCCTCTGCCCCTCGCAGTCGCGCCGCTCTCCCCTCCTCCGGGGGTCCACGGGGCTGAGCCCGGCCTCCACGCTGCCCCTCGGCCGCGGGCAGCCCCCGGCCGCCGCCCCCATCCGGCAGCGCCCGGCGCCCCTCGCTGCTC
>VZTO01006333.1:64302-109318 GCA_013400615.1 Syrrhaptes paradoxus
AGGGGCCGGATTCTAATTATAATAATTATTATTTGCAAAAGGCTCCTCTTTCTCTCGCTCTCCTTCTTTCTCTTCCCCCTTTCTCAGCCTGTGAGACGATGACCAGGAAAAGAAAAAGAAAAGGAAAAAAAAAAAAAGGAAAGAAGGAGGAAAAAAAAAAAAAGAAGAAAAAAAAACTCTGTCCCCGGTAGTTAGATTCTGTTCCTTACTGTCGGTGGATTTTTTTTTTTTTTTTGAAAAGTGCTTTTCAGTGAAACTGTTCACGTTCGAGGATTTGATCAAGTGAGAGGGTAACACCACACGGGGGGAGGAGCCCCAAGCCTTGCCAAGCCGCCGCTGAAATACGGCGCCGAGTCACCACCGCGCTGCGCCGCGCCGCCGGGGGCCAGGAGCAGGGCCGGGGGCGGGAGCGGGACACGGCGCCGCACCGAATCAGCTGGAGCATCACCCAACCTTTCTCCTGATTTGGTATGTGTGCTCCTGCCTTAGACACAGCAACTGTCATTCACTGTTCCTCCTGATGTATATTGACATATATTCGTGTTTACAGCAGTGTAGGTATTCCTCACCCCGTATATACCGTTGCATATGTGTGCACCAAGGCTCGGTATGGGGAAGGGGCATAAAGCATCGCAGCTGGGATGGGTATCTCCCGGGTGACTCCCCGTGGGTGACAGCGTACCCACGGACTCTGCCATCCAGCAGCACCCGTTCAGAGCCGTCCCCGGGCGTATGGATATGCCCGTCCCGAGCAGAGCCCCCCGGCCGTGGGAACCCACGCATGTGTGGGGGAATCCCAGCGACCTTGTCAACATCCAAGAAGGGAGATTAGCAGGATTTGTTTGGGGCGGGGGAAATAACTAAGAAAGGTCAGTATCTGCAGGCAGCTCACTGCAGCATCATCTCGGGACTGTGGCAGGAGGAAAGAGGGAGATGGGCTTTAGGTCATGGCAGTTCAGCGCTCCCACTAACCTCGCAGGGATGCTAACACTCCCCCCAGCCAGGACACCCGCTTTCTACTGGCAAAGCCCAAGGAGCCTTTGCAGCCTCAGCACCCGGACAGTGACTACACGGTGCAAAGCGGAGAGGGTGGACTACCGCCTCCCCCCGGCTGGGGGGCGACCCCTATCCTCCCGGGGGTCACCCTTCTCATAGCCACCCGTCTCTGTGCCACGTCCCTCCGGAGCGATTCATTGCAGCCACACGTCGGCAGTTTCCGTTCAGATCAAACCCACGGTCGACCTTCCACCGTCTCTCCTCCTCCCTTTGAAAAGCGTCAATAATTAGCCTTATGTTAATCGTCCCACCCTCCCGCTTACCACATCAGCCATTCTTTGCCGTCCAAGGGACGGATCCACCAACTACACGGCTCTCCCGGCAGCCCCCCCCCGCCCCCGGCCCAAAGCGGGGATGGCTCAACGGCTTCTCCCGCCTACCGCGGGTCTGCCAGCCCGGCGGGGAGCAGGGGGAGAGAGGGACAGAGAGAGGATGGGTGATGGCTACGCCCACGCAGGGAGCGCAGCGGGGTTTCTTTTCTAAATGATGCCCCATGTTCAGCCCCTTCCTGCTGCAAAGCGCCTGCTGGGGCTGGGGGGAAACGAGCGGCAGCGTGGAGGAGGCAAGAGGGGACCGCAAACGCCGCTGGCTGTTGGAAATGGTGGGTGCTGTCGCTAAACGGTTGTCCTGCAGGAGTGAAAAGAGGGGTATCAGCCTGTTTGCAGAGAAAAGGTCCAGGGAGGCGGCTGAGTGAGCAAATCCCAACGCAGAGGGAAAGTGGGAGTTGGGGGCAGGGGAAGCAAATCACCGCCCCCAACCCAACGGATGTTATTTCTGGCTGGGAATCGGCTCCTTCTCAAACTACGCTGCAGAAATGTTTAGGAAATGACATTTCGTTTGTGTGGGAGCCGTGACGTGGGCTCAGCCAGAGCTGATCCATCAAATGGTGGGCGAGGGGATGGCACAAGTTACACACACCTGTGGCAGGCACACAGAGCTGGGCCAGCACTGGGACTGCACCCTCCTGCTGTTTGCAAAGGAACGCGAAGGACCTCAACTGTCTCCCTAGATCGACTGCAGCAAGAACAGTGTCCCCAGCTATGTGGCATCAGCGGCACGTGTGCCACCCCTGGATCTTGCCCTTGCTATGCCCTGTGAAGGGATGCGCTGCCCACCAAATGTCATCCTCCTACAATAAGGCTGCAGCTGTGACACGCAGAACTTGTCCTTACATTATGATTAAAGTTTCTCCAGTCCCTCTGGACCCAGCAGCACTGCTCCTGAAGCTCTCTGCATGTCCAAAATCCCTGTCACCACGAAGTAAAAGCTACTGTGGGGCTAGTAATTGTCACTGCTTAGCCATTGTGCAGTCCACCCAGTCTCATTTATCTACTCAACCATGCTGTTCAGACCTAGTCATCCTTGTTCACGCCTGGATCAGCCACTCATTTGTGCAACTTCATGACCAAAGCCTACCCATACCAAGACAGGACTTGTGTACACATCTCCTTTCCCAAATCCTGTCAGCACAAGGTATTGATTTGTGTCTACCACATTGCTTTTTATCACAAGAACCCAGCTGTGCTGGGCATGGCACAGAATGTGATGCTTCATGCACAGGTGTGTTCACCAACACTTTCTTTAGGGGAGTACTTTCACCACCCCAATAGCAGATCTCTCCTACCCTACAGACTGAAGAGCTGTTACCTGAAACAAAAATCACCCTCTGTGAATTACCATCCACACCTGCCACACACAGGGACAATCCCAGGCATGCAGTTCGTAGTGTGTCAGCAAGATTATCTCAGGACATAATTTCTCAGAAAAAGGTCTGGTGTTTCTAAAGAAAATCCTAAAAACCCATCATCAGTGCCTGCTTATTACTATTCAATAATAAGACGCACAGCTGTTGTCCCACTGGTGATATGGGACTGTCTATTAAAATCTCCCTGCTCCAGAACTTCCAGCCCACAGCAGAGGCCTCAGTGCCAAAGGGAGCAGCAACAGTGCTCTGTAATCCCTTTCCTTCGCTAGAAGACAAAGGTAACATGAGCAACACCCCCATCTCCTGCACAATTCGCGAACTGCGTGCCCATCACCAGCACACAGAAAAGGGGCTTTTCCAGTTTGCGGCATCCCTGTTACAGGAATATCAGGTTTGCTTCAAAACCTGGTCTCTTGCATGACACAGTGACAGTGAGGATGTCATTTGACAACACTAGATTTGGACAGTCTATATCTAAGAATAGAAATGCAATAGTCCAACACAGTATCCATTACAGGCTGTTTTAATCCCTGATCTAATCCATTACAATCTGCTTTAATCCCTTCCCAGCTGCAAACATCCATTCAAAGACGCAGGGGTTGGTGTTATGTTCTGTTGGACCATGTTGATTTTTAATTGATGTAAGGCAACCATATGCCATAACACCAGGCAGTGCAGTAGATTTCTAAGCAAGCAAGTAAGTAAATGTTCTGGAAGGCAAATTGTGGCACAAATATAAAGTAGCAGAATATGCCTATAACCAAGGGGGAGCTGGGTTCAATTAAGGAGATAAAGACAATTGGAGGACTTATGTTTGTTTGGAGGGGACAATTTGGATGGAAGAAGTCGAATTATGCTAACTTAAGAAAGAACTAAATAGAGCCTGGCAACCATTTAATGCCAAAGCCTTCTAGAGCAGCATTGATCATTTCGGATTTTCTTTTTTTTTTTTTTTTTTCTATTCTGTGACATTAATTTGTGGAAAAAAATTATGAAACCTAAGGGTTAACTCCTGTCACACATACCAGTAACTTCACCATCACTACCTCCACTGCTGGTTGTAGACCTGCCACCAAGTACCCTCATCCCTTCTGTTTTGCCCAGCTCTGCCCATCATTGCTCCATGCCCCCATCCTGCAGGACTGCACATACCCAGGCCTCCCTGGAGGCCCAGTGTGTGTCTCTGTCACTGTCACCCCAGGAAATTTTGGAGTGGGAGATGGAACCTTACTTGCTGGAACTTGAAAGAAAGGTGGGGAGGGGCAGAGAAGATAGCATAAGAGGAAAATTTAGAGTGGGCGAAAAACAAGCAATATCCCAGCTACACAGCACACTATTCACAGACATACACCCTCCCCTGAAGGTCTCCCACACTACTCAAGCTCTCTCAAGGGAGGAAATCCCACATGTACTGAGAGAAAAATCAATGCTTGCTTTAGTTAACTTTAACCTATTTATTATGTGTGAAACCAGTCACTGGAAAACAAAGCAGCTCTGTGATAATGCTGTCTTGTTTACTCAGGAAAGGCCTGAATCTACCTAAACAAAAATCATTAAAAGCTGAAGTGTCCCTATAACCTCACACTAAAGATCACCTGCAGGCAGAGCCCTCACCATTTTTGCTGGTACAGTACTACCCCCATTATGGGACAGATTTTCTTCTAATGCAGCCAGTCAGGCTGTGCAGCCGCCAGTCCACCTTTGAAGCACAGCAGACCCATGGCAGGGAGACTTTAGCATTGCCAGATTTGCTGCAAAAAAAAAACCCCACAAACTGTGCAGAGCAGATCTAGCTCCCACACTGCATGATGTGGTGAGAGTCCAGCATCCCAGCACACAAGCTTACAACATGCATACCACATACCAGTACACCAAGGGAAGCGTTTTACACATCCTGCGCCATGGGACAGTGGTGGGACAATTTTAGCACAGACAATCTTGGAGCAAGGTTCTCACAAAGTAGTGGGTCTCCTCACTGCATCTCAGCACCACTGTCCTCTTACTCAACACCACCCAGCCACAAAATGCCCCAGAACAGAAGAAGGTGCCACCAGCCACCCTGGAACTGCAGCAGGTAGATCTTGCCCTCAGGCTCAGAACTTCACCAGCAGGAGCAGATGCGATGCCAGGTTTGGTGACCAGCCTATCTGCATCCCTCCTTTTGATTTTTTTTCTATCCAAACACCATGTCTGTGGGAGATGGAAGAGTCCCCTCCAGCCAGGAGTGATCAGACAGCTCCACTATCTTCATCCACTGCTAAGGCTGCCCAAAATGTGCACAGTGCAGGTGAAGGACTTGGCAACACACAGAGAAGGCAGAGATGCTTTGAATGCTCTGGGGAGATTCTACAAGTTTTAGATCATGCTCCTAATTAATGCTGGGTTCTGGTGTTGGTCCTAGCCAAGATAAGAAAAACCCCTTCTGCTGATAATCAGCATCACCAGGAATTCCAAAGATCTTATAAGAATGGAATGAGTGCATGGATTTGCAGCATATACAAAGATAAATTGGGCAGCACACAAGTTCACTGTGTTGAATTCATTGTATACTGCAGGTTGTGTATATTTCTGTCTTAGACATCCCAGTCAGAAATACAGCATCCCTGGTCTCCCAGATTTCAAATCATCCTGGACCACAGTAAAATTCTAGATTTTCAGAAGCATTTGCCAAGTTTTTGAAAGTATGCTCCTTATTATCAATTAGAAAGCTCTAGGTCAGAACAAATAAGGGGGGACAGCAAACATCAGCCACATCCAGGTCCCCACAGGCTACTGGCAAAAGAACAGCAACAGCTTACAAATCCACAAAGATGGAAAATTTCTTTAATAGCCTCCAGCCAACCAGGTACTGCACAGGAGATGTTTTAGAAAACTCTCATGTAGAAATCAGAAACAAGTCAGAAAAACAACACAAACTGCCTTTTCCCACCTCGCATTGTGCCTACTAGAATAATGAAGCTGCTGTGGTCTGTGACACAGGAACAGTTCTCTATGATTAAGAGTCTGCTCTCACACCAGGTACGTCTTCCAGTTTGTATTCTCTTCCAGACAAAAGCTTTCCCTCTTCCACTCCCCCCTTCCCCACTACAAGCTTAAGATAGACCTAGAAGGGGAAGGAGCTGGCGTTGTTTCTTCTCTACTCGAGAAAAATCCAAAGCAATGTGTGTATGTGTGTGTACGAAGGCAGAATTTTCTTAGCAAGCTAGAGAGAAACAAGTCTGGCAGGGACCCCAGCTTTGATGGTGGGACTTCACAGGAGGATGTTCAACCTGTCACAGCTTGGTGCTGTTTCTCTCCCACAACAAACGCCACCTTTTAAGACTCTTGTGTATGGCTATTTCCTTCCCTTCTTTTAAGAACAACCCCAAACAAGAGAGAAATTTAACTAGAGCACTGAGGAAAGACTTTATACTAGTCAACATGAATGGAAGGGTATATATTTAGTGGAGAAGAACAAAACAAAAAGGAAGTATTAATATAAAGAAAAATAACACAGAACTACAGCAGCAAGCAGCCGGCTGAAGGCAGGTGTTTCTTACTGAGCCAGTCCTGGCAGTCCCCCAGATCTCCCAATGCACTGATTCAGTGACAACTTACTCCTGAAAGGAGCCAGGCTGAATCAAATCTCACAGAAATGGAGTCTGAAACATTCTGAAAGGGGGAGTCTCGGGCAAATGTATGCTCCCAACACCTCTAAGACAGGAAGTAGGACAAAACTAAGTGGTAGCTATTGCAGCCTTTGCTAGACTGTCTTGTCTGATGGCTTCAACTCACAGGCTTGAGTTGTCTGAAACTACAGTTGAGTAGTTTCAGACAACCACAGGAAATTAGAAAAAATAATACTGTCCCGAGAAGACAACATGTAACCCACACACAGTGTAACACATGATGGATATTGGGCTGGCAAAGGACAGGCCTCACTGCTGTATGCACTTCCATGATACAAATTACAATTACTAAGTTAATAATTATTTAAACTCTAGCAATGCCTGGAGTTCCTATCAGGCTCCAGCAAAAGGTCTGAAAATGCAGCAAAGACACAATCCCCAATCTGAAGTCTGGATTATGACTTGCAGCCAGCACACAAGCTCACTGCCTTCAGATAGGGTGAAATGAGAACAGCTAAGGAGACTGATCTTCACAAAATAAAAATGCTGCTGGGGCAAATCAGGGAGTTCATCTGGGGAGGTAGGAGGAACAACCTGCACAGGCATTTTGTGCAATGCAAAAGCATGTGGCAGGCCAATGGGTGCACAGGTGGATGGGCCCAAACCCTTCATTCCTCTTCCCTTAAAAGAGCACCTGAAAACAGCATTTATTGCTCCAAACACAAAAGTATGTTTATTCTGTGTTCTACTATTTAACAGCTGCCTTCTTGTGCTGGTGGTTTAAATCTGTTCCTCAGCTTTGTTACAGATGTCCATGTTCCAGTGCAGCACTGAGAGACCACTCTTGCCATTCTCCCTTTTCTGAATCTGTCCAACAACCGGCAATTTTAGTGGTATTCTGGAGAGCAATCTCAAAAGGGTTAAAATTCAGGGATACAAATGAAGGTGCAATTAATAAGTCCGCTACATAAAAGATCCTCATGCTCATAAAGCAATCGTCAAGGGTTGAACATTTTTCCTTGGGCTTACTCTACTCCATTACTGCAATAATGCATGGTAATATAGTTAGCATTGATTTGCCGCAAGGTACATGTACTACATTTGCAAGCTAACAGGGAAAAAAAGGAGGGAGTCTCTCTCCTTGAAAGGCTGGAATTACTCAATTATCTAAGGAAAATGACATGCAGATTTAACAGCACAGGGAAGGGCTAGGACTGACTTCCCCCATTCCCAAAGAATACAGAATAACACTTCTCTGCTACGTGATCTCCATGCAAAGCAAACACTCCTGGTTTGTTATTATTAATTACCCCAGCTCCTATCACTGGAATTCAGAGGTGTTGATACTTTGCATCATCCCCAGCTATGCTTGCTATTCATAAATCATACTGAGAGGGGTTGCCAAGAGAAGAGAGGAAATACTAAAGGAAACTCGTAAACATCTCTAAATAGGAAGCTGGTGTTCAAAGAGGCTGCAGCCCCCTGCACAGAGTCAGATGTAAACCAGCGTTAGTGTTGTGAAACAGCAATAAGACATACGCCGTGCAGGCAAGACAAGGAAACAATGCATTCGGACAGAATAGGTAAAGGAAAGCAAATGGCCTAGGAGATTAACCTTGTATTTTCACATCCAGAGGTTAGATCAGATCAGATGGCCTGATAAAAGCTGAAAGCCACTATTGTGATTATTAATCTGTAAGGAGTTGATTGTAGGGATAGAGGTGATAGTTCTAGTGGTCAAACCAGCACTGATTTTCCCTTCAGGGCCTGGACCTAATAATTTAAAACCTCTTTCCCAGTTTTCCATCTGCAAAATTGATCTGAAATTGCCTCAGCACTTCGAAGGCAAAGTTCTGAACAGATTTTTGGCCATCCCACGCCTCCTACCCTTTTGTACAACTACACATTCCACAGAAAGCATTCCCTCTCCTGCCCCTCACAATAGCTGTGCTTAAACTATTGCTTCTTTTCAGGGGGGTGTCCTGAGTAAGGAATTGAGAAACACAAGCTTGACACACAACGGATTTGTTTCAGCCCAGTTCCTAGACTGATGACCAGACTGACGCCACTCATTTGGCTTCTGGCTGGCAACAGGACAACACTGAATCAAATCTGGGTGAAAAAGAGGTTGGAGGCACCTGGACCCCACTTTATTCCAAGATAGAACATGGTCTCCATTCCCAGCTTTTTGTTGGCTCTTTTTAAAAGGTCATTGCACAGTTACAAACAGTTGAGACTTGAAAGCAAGGTTTGTTGGAAAGGAATGGTAGCTCCTCCTAAATCACTCAAAGTACCTTGAGAAAAAGAGGAGGTTAAAGGCAAACAAATGCTTTGTTTGGCCACACATCGTTGCCAGTTCAGTTTCCTTATTTTGAGAAAAGGAAAGGTTCTTCCCCTCTTTCCTCCTTTCTACCTTTTGTAGTTCAACCCAGAGAAACTAAAGATTTCAGTGGATTTTGTTCTTTTTCCATTGTGCAGAGTTCATGTTTTCCCTTTCTTCACGTTACACCTCATGAATACTTCTTCACCGATGGAAGTTTGAGAGTGTGGCCAAAGAAACAATGGAAGTAACACAGAAAGAGTACAAGAAATCAGTTAAAAGTTATTAATTCCAGTATTCTATCATATACTGAATAAAAGAGGGACAAAATGGGGTTAAAATATGATGTTCAAACATCTCTGATCTGAAATTCTGAAATACTGAGATTTCTGGTCTCCGTGAAAATCAGGAGAAGTGACAAAAACAGATTCACAAAGACCTTAACAGACATAGTCTTTCCTTTAAATCTTTAAATTTTTCTTTAAAGAATTTTTGAACTGAAGTTTTTTATTAAATCAAACAGATTAGAATTAGAGGATTGCTGTGTAAATTTTGCAAATAGCAGGTTCAGCCTGACACTGTACTTTCCACAAGTAGATTTCTCATTAATACCATAATAGCACTTTTACGTTGCAATTAACTTTCCCCAGCCCAGACTGAAAAGAATATTTTATTCCTCTCTCTAGACTTTCCCCTGTACTGCCATTATCACTGCATTACCAGTGCAGGAGATTCAGAAGTACTTTAAACTGGCATCTAAAGAGTCTTCTCTGCCTAGGCCTCTCATTGAGGTCCACCTTTATCACACAAGTAGACACAGGAGGGAGCTCACACATCCCCATTCACACAGAGGTTACATCTCTCCCTGCAGCAACCGAAGTGATTTAACATCTCTAATTCTCAGTTCAGGGTTCCTTTAGGTCTTGGACTTAGATTTCCACACCTGTTAGAATAAGAGGTCTCCCATTTTAGGTAGCAGAGCAACTGTTAAGTGCTCCCCTCCATACCAGAAATAGAAAATCTGTAGTAGTGTTGGCTGAGTTGAGACCAGAGGGATGAAATCTTTGCTCCTCAGATTTGGCAGTCACAGATGAGGCTGCACACCCACCTGTAATGTAACACTGCGCTTAATACTCCTGGCTGACCTTTCAGCTGTCTTTTATGTTTGCTAGTGCTCCTCTACTTCCTTCTCCACACGAGACCTCACAAAGAAAGCCTTAGGAGTTTCTCTTCTTTAGCTTCTCCTGTTTTGCCTAAGCTCGATGTCATGAGTGCAGCAAAAGCCATCTCATGGGGAAGAAGGAGCAGGACTTCCTTCTATTCAGAGGTGGTTTTTTTTTTATTTGTGCAGCCACCTAGGCAAAGCTCTTGAAAGTAATGCCTACTGACCCTTTATGTTCCTTTCTACAACACGTTTTATTCCTCTTATTTTGGCTCTCTTTCCCATTGCCCTTCATAGGTATATATGGAATCATGGAATGGTTTGGGTTGGAAGGACCTTTGAAGATCTCTAGTCAAACCCCCTGCCGTGGGCAGGGACACCTTCCACTAGATCAGGTTACTCAAAGCCCTGTCGAACCTAACCTTGAACACTTCCAATGATGGGGCATCCACAACTTCCCTGGACAACCTGTTCCTGTGTCTCACCACCCTCACTGTAACAAATTTCTTCCTTATGTTCAATATAAACCCCCTTTCTTTCAGTTTAAAACTGTTGCTCTGTGTCCTGTCACTACAAGCCTTGGTAAAAAGTCTCTCTCCATCTTTCTTATAAACCCTGTTTATATATTGAAAGGCTGCAATAAGGCCTTCCCAAAGCCACCTTTTCTCCAGGCTGAACAACTCCAACTCTCTCAGCCTGTCCTCATAGGAGAGGTATTCCAGCCATATTCCTGCTGCAACAGGTCCGTGTCTTTCCTGTGCTGAGGACCCCAGAGCTGGATGCAGTACTGCAGGTGGGGTCTCAGAGAGCAGAGGGGGATGATCACCTCCCTCGACCTGCTGGCCATATTTCTTTTTATGCAGGCCAGCATATGATTGGATTTCTGGGATGCAGGCACACATTGCCAAATCATGTCCAGTTTTTCATCTACCAAAATAAAAATATTTGAATCTGGTACTTTAAGCCAAGTTCACTTTCCTCATTTGAAATGAAGCAGGACATAAGAATCCAAAATAAATTCTTATGGGCACCCAAAAGTAGTTCACTAAAGGGAGAATCTATGAACACAACCCTCACTGGCTGTCATAACCTGTTTCCACATCACATACCCGAGGTCAGAGTCCTAGAAGCTGCTTCCATACATTTAAATAAAGCTTTTGATCAAATCCTCTTGAAGTCAAGCAACTGTGAGCAAACATTCAGATTGTTTGCTCATTCGTCACGATTATGGCTAAAAAGAGCACATAATTTTATTTCAGCAGATATTTCTATAAAGAATGGAGTAGGCACTGACTATGTAGCCTATTCTAGCTTTTCCTTCTTTTTTTTAATATCAGCAGTGTCAGGTAAATTTTGGAGAGAAAGCTAGATTTGTTCTAACTTCTTCAGAAGAGGTTTTGGAGGATGTGATTATTTACTGTATTTCTTTACAGTCCTCACACTATGAAACCCAGCTTAGGCACTGTCTTTGAGCACCAGAGCAATAACAGTCTGTAACAGCCACAGCACCAAGAATGAATCTGGATGTATGAGAAGATCCCAGCAGAAAGTGCATGTCCAAGAGGACGTCATTAGATGTAAGGAAGATTGCTGATTTTTAACTTCTTCCTTCTTTTCCTGATTTCTACTGCTCACAGTTGACACAGAGATGTGATTATTAGCAACCCTCTTGCAAACCAGTGCTTCTGGGATGCTGCTGGTAGTTGTCCTCTTTCCAGTTAATCCCATACAGAAGCCCCCAGCTGATGCATTATCTTGCAGACTTCTCATCATTTGCAATGTGAGATCTGTCTTCATTTGAGGAAAAAAAGCTTGGCTTCATTTAATTTTTCATTTCTCCATTTTTCTTACATCTACAGGCACAATTTTTTAAGAGGCCTGTTTTTCTGCTGTTTGATGGTGTACTTTACACCCCTGGAGAGAACAGACGTTGTACATTACCATCTGAACAGACTCAGCAGGGTATCAGAGAGCGCAGATTTCTCAGGGTCTGTTCCTTTGCCTCATTCATGGCTGAACAAATACCTCCAGAATGAAAGCATGAGTTGGCAGCCCCAACTGCTCTGAATATACCCTGCCACAAGAGGACCCTACAGAACATGTGTGACACTCATTCCCTTCTTCCAGATCCCAGAGGGTTTTGCAAACTATCACTCTTGAAGGGGAATGCAGGTCACACATTGATTTTTTTAATGATTTAGAGGATATAAGGTTAGAACAGGCTCAGCTAGGCAACTGAGAGAGTGTCAATGGCAAAGTGAACTAAAAAGCCCAGAACCCTTGATGCTGCTCTGCCTTCTGACACCCGCATGGTCAGGTTCTGTGCACCTTTAGTTCATCTCACCCACTGCCCTGAGCAGAGGTCTACTTATTTCTGACAGGGACTGTACTTCATCGCAAAGGGGAGTTTCTCCATATTTATATGTTCCCTTTTACAACTCTCCTGCCTCAGAAGAGAAGCCTTATTCATTCTTAGGCCTGCCAATTGGCCTTCCACATATTCTTCAGCCCTCCTCATCCTGCCTGGTGCATTTATCTATTCTTGTCGAGACTGAAGGACACAGGAGCCTGCAAGACTAGCATTAATACTGTTTTGCATAACAACCAATTACAAGTGTGTACTCGGAGGAAGTATGGTCAGCCATTCCTTGCCAATGTCTCCCAACAGATGCAATATTAAAGCCTGGATCTTTACCACATTCTCATTAACAAAAGGATCTCATACTGGAAGTAGCCAAGGATCTTTTCTAAATATCTGAGCACCACTCTTTAAATCAACAACAATCAAGGCAACTGGGTATCTCAGAGGTCTGAATTGTGGTCTTTCCATCACCTTGTCACTGTAGGTACCAATGTAGGTCAGTACCCCTTGTTACGCCAATAAAGCCAGCTGTGAAAAGTGACAGAGTGTGATTTCACCTTACACTTTTATCATAGTTTACAGCAGCAGCAGATGGGTACAAGTTCTAACAAGTTTCTAACATTCAGCCCACACTTCAATGCCCAAAATGCAGTTGAGCAGAAATACAGTCCACAGAAATCCTTAGGATGTTGAACTTCTAGTTAGAATCAGCTACCCATGGGGGAATGGTCGCACAGCTTGCTCTACTTTATATCCTGACATCAATGATGCTTTGCTCGGAATCCTGCAGAAAAGTCTCGATCAGGCAGCGAGACACATTCCTCCTTCCTCCAGCAAAGCCCCCCTGCGTTTATCCTGTCTCCAGCACTCACGGAATCCACCTCATAGGCTTTGAAATATTTTCCATAAATCCACATAAAATTGTATTTATTTCAAGACCACAATGATGTACAAACTTCAACCCAAGCCTTGAGACATCACAGACTCAAACACCCAGGGCACAATATGAAAATCAAGCCATTTCACAACCACTTATTAACACTGCTGCATGGCTGTGGCACTGTAAACTTTCTCCACCACACACTTCCCTGCCACAAAACCCAGCCTCTTGCCTGCCCTTGTTCACAGGGAGAAACTCTGAAGTACTCTTCCAGAGACAACACATTCGGACATGCAAGCTACCTTGAATCTTACGTGTGCAAAGCCCCGACATTCTGCATTGGAGGAGGTATGTCTTTAAACACACTGGTGATTAGAACCATAAAACCATTTATCTATTCCCAGATGTCATCTACATTTTTCTACTTTTTTTTTATCTGTGGTTTGTTTCTCTAGAAAAGGAAATAAAGCTGAGTATTTTCAGCTAAAGTGCGTTTGTTCAGTGTTTTGCACTGTTTTTAGCAGGCAGGCTAAATGTTTGTTAGAAAACATATTTTCACAAAGGAGAAAAGTAATTTCCAGCTAGTTCTAGCTGTAAGAAAGGTGAGAGCTCTACATGGCTCACTGAGTCTGTAACTGTATCTGAAATTTAAAAGGTGCCAATTTAAGTTCTAATCCCAAAGCCCTTGCATGAGTGGTCGCATTAAAGGGAGAACAAATTTACTCTTTACCCTCATAGATTTATACTGGTTGTCAATATAAGCAAATGAGAATGAAAGAAACTTGGGATGAAAGCCTCTTCTAAGTTGCACCACTTCAAATAAACTCTCCAGGAGTCAAAGGATGGGCTTTTAATTAATGTTAGCGACACACAGAATCGAGTCAGGCAGATATGGTTTTTAAGTTAACAAAGGTTGCATAATTTTATAGTCTAATATCTCTGAAAGACAAAATTTAGGATGTCTCCTTCATAATGCACTCACAGTAACTGCTAGGTATGGATTCACCCTTCATTACTTGCCGAGGTTTAATCAAACCACTTTAAGCGACTCTGTCTGAACACTGCATTTTGTAATTATCCTTACATCTCAGTGATGCCGGTGTGTAAGCACCAAGGCAATGATTGATCGATTCTCAATATTGCATCACTTATGATATTTCCAAAGTAAACAACTCCTTCTCCATTGGGAAATAATATCTAGTCTAAATCAAATTGTGAAGTGCTAAGAGAAAGCTAACCTTCTCCATATTAATCTTATCTATTTATGATAGATCAAGGCATTGAGTTTCCAGATCTAATGAGACCTATGTGCTCTGAAGCAACTCTTTAATTGATAAATGAGGAGATGAACAACCTGGTTTGTATAATGGAGAAAAAAATATGTACAACAGCTTGTTTCCAACTTAAAGTGTGGAGGAATTCTTGACTCACACTTTTGAGTGTTAAGAAGTGCATTGCCTGAATGGGTTTCACCACTCCTTGGGCACCTGGCTCAGAAAATCCTCTGCAGATTGTTTGCTTGAGAAAACTGAAACTGGATCATCAGTTTGCCTGGTTCTCCCATGTGCTAAAGCTTCTTAAATCCACTGTAAGATCTCCTTAGTATGGATCTAAATGATACCCTAAACAATGCACAGGAAGCTATTCTATGTAAAAATGAGACCTACTGAGTGACTATCTCTTGTGAAAATCTGGCTATTGGTGACAAGAGGAGGTAGTAAACATGATGGCAATTGTCTCTGAATCTTAGAAAATGTATTGGTGTGGGCAGAGTAACATGCTGACAATATTTTATTTAGATGTAATGTAAACCTAACTTCCACATAATGCAATCCTGATCTAAAGGCTGTCATGTTAGAGTGCATATTGTATCCATATCTCCAGTCAAGTTTGTTTCTTACTCATAAATAATGATATCAAGATAAGGCTAGTGAATCCCAGAGGAGTAAACACAGAGTTATGCTTTAAATAGACTAACAAATCCACTAGAGAATAAGATCTCACTGCCCATCTACTCAGTCCATAAGAGCAAAAGTGAATTAAGCTCAAGGTCAATCTGTCTGTAGCCCTTGTACTTGTTCCAGCCAACATACACCTTGGTCCAGCAAACCAGCCCACCCCTCAGTTTAGCACCATTCAGTCCAATGGATGGAAAAGAGAGCTTCTTCCCTCTGCAAGCACTCTCCCAACCTTACTACCCATTAACTAGTCTGAGCATTTCCAGACTCCCTCTTATTTCCCTTTTCCTCTCTCATTTCAATACTGCATCACAAAATGGCAAAACTTCTTTTGAGTCAACCTCGGAAAAGGGATTTTAGCCCACAATGGGGTTTTCAATAGCTCTTGTCAGTGGTCTAAATTCAATTTCTTTGAGCAACAGCAAACAGTTTTGACCAACAGCACCAAGAGCAAAATTTGGTGCTTGAGATAACCCCACTTTAACTCTGTGTTTTCCCCTGCACTGCACTTTGCCATCCTCTTTGCACTACAGATGCCATGTCTATTACAAATCATAGGCAGACAGCAGTCCTACAGCATCGTTGAACCCTTTTTCTCCTGCCACCAAAATACAGAGACAGCCAAAGAGCACAAAGATGTTTATTCTCCCAGAAAGAGCAGAGGTGCTTTTTTTGACTAACGTTGGCTCAGCACATGAACTCTGATTAACTCATCATCTTAAGTCATGTTTCGAACTGCCCCCAATTCCCTCCCTCAGCCCCTCCACCAAACAACAACAAAACCCCCCCACATATTCAAGGGAAAAAGTACGATTGGAAAAATTAAAAATAAGAAGAGTTTTGTTCTCACTTTCTGAAAGGCACATGTTTCTTCAGAGGCAGAGATGACAAGGCTTTCATAATGTTTGCTGACCTGAAAAAAAAATCGTATTTCCAGAAGTGTGAAGGAAAGCTGTTCTATTAATTTGTTTGCACTTTATCCCCCATAACACTAGGAACATAACCCTTTCTGTCTCCCCGGTCAGATGACATTCCACATCACAGCTAGACTGAGGCCACTGTCATGCCCCATTAAGCATTAGTGGACTTTTCGCAGCCAATTCGAGTATTTAAAAACTCTCTAGAAAACACATTAATCAAATGGATCTGCAGTTGTGTAAAATCAAAGTTTTTAAATGTACCGTATTTAATAAGAAATGGACCGTCAAGCATCTTCAACATGCCAAATTTGCATAGCTCATTGAATCTCCTGGATTACAAATAACACATAGAAGCATAGGCCCTTGGATATGCCTACTTCTTCCTCATTTCTGTCTCCTTAAAAAAATTTCAAGGCTAAAATCTAAATATAGAATCAACAGACAAAATTTAGTACAGAATGTAACTTGAACAGGGTCATAAAGCCCACGTCAGATCAGAATACGACTGATTCACCTGTGTGACAAAACTAATATATATGTTTGCATGCCCCATAAAGTTTATGGCTCCTGTTTTAAAACAAAAGTGACAAATACTTGTGCAATTTAGAAAACGGACCACTTTTCATGATCTAGCAAAGACACACATAGCATGCTGTGTTCCAATTACAGACTAAATGGCACATGTTCACTGGCAAATGGGAAATGGCAAATTATTTGCTCTGAATGCCTTGAATAACGACAGAGAATTTCTGGTGGCATGGTACAGAAAACATCTTCAGCACACATTAAATCCACACAGATCAACACTTGAGACTTCACACATGAATTAGCGACCAGCACAACATCAAATACCTCTGTCTCATGCCAGAATAATAGCCTTACCCAGCCCCACAATAAACCATTTATTCATTCATAAGCCTCTAGTTGCTCTGTCTTTTCTGTTGCTGGAAGCTCCCAGGAAGACCTGTCACTTCTGAATTCATGTGTGTAATATACAGGGCATGGGTTCACCTCTAATGTGACTGGCTGTGGCCAAATTAAAAATTACATTAGAAACATGGGTAAAAGACTCCAAATTCAACACTGAGAGAACTGCAGTGTTTTGCCAGGGTGTGCCTGTCTTTCCTCCTTTTACCCTCCTGTGTCATTGGAACAGCTCTAGATAAGAGGTAGCAGGGACAGACTCTGATTGCTGTAGTATGGGGAGTGTAAAAGAGAGCAGCTTTAGGACAATGGCGCAGGAAAGGCAACAGGGCCAGCATCTGTTCCTGGAAGGGCAAGAGCTACTAGAATGCTGTTCCTTGATTCATTTCTGACTTGCATTGCTCTAACTCCATGAGCTGCAAGAGAGTTGTTTCCAAAAAACAGCTCCACTAAAATCAAGACAATTACTCAAAATTTACACCAGGACCTGAATCTATCAAGGCACAAATAATGTGTGTGGAGGTAAAAAGAACATAAGTAATTACTTGAAAGGCAAACAAGGAAAAATAAGGGCTTAACTAGGTGAATAGTCAAGAGAAAACAACACTCTAGTTGCATTCATACTGTCCTGCTTTCATGCAAATAAAAAAAAAACCTGAATGTGAGGGGGGGAAATGTCATTCATCATATTTACCCCTCATCCAGCACCAGCTTCACAGATCATCTTCCTGCAGCCTGGTTAACAAAGTTGATGAAACAAATAGATTATTTATCCTGTAGCTTGTGTTTCAAACACAAAAAGGTGTGCCCACCAGCAAGGGAACTGGTTTAGCAAATACAAACCCTTGCAAACATCAAAAACATTCACAGAGGCTTCTAGGTGAAAAAGAAAAACAGTACAGCTTCAAAAATCCGTGCAGGGTCAGCATCGCCCGGAGACAAAAGGAAGGTGCTGGAATAATTGCACTGTCCTTTCTTGTCTTCATTTGAACTGAGTACAGGAAGGGCCTGAGGCAGAGCTACCAGACAGGAACTCACACTGGCCAGCATGAACCGAGGAGAGATCCTGCAGAGGTGGACAGCTTGTGCAGAGATGTGGGGACCTCAACACAGCAGCAGTTCAGTGCAGCCCTTAGGTGTGAGGAAGAGAGATTACTCACTGGACTGATGAATATGGGCACATACAGAAGATAATTTGGGGGTCCTATCTGGTTCCACATCTCCTTTCATTGACATCACAGGAGTATGGAGTCTGCCAAATGAGATGAAGCCACCAGGACTTGTACTCACTATTTTACCCCTAAATAAAGACCAGTATCAGCTGCATCATAGGGAAATACATTCCCTCCCCCATCAAAGCTCCAAGTAGGTTGTGCATCGCTCTTAAGTGGAAAAAATTAGTGTCATGGAAGTGAGAATCAAACAAAACACGATGCCAAAGATGAAATATTCAGCTTTGCATTATTACATACATTAAGGGTGATGGTATGCATTTCTTCAAAGTCCACTCTTTCCCAGGTTCTGAAAGCAGTCACAGACTTCTCTCCCTACCAGCTTTCCCAGAAATAACAAATCTCAGGGGAAAGAAAAAAAAAAACCACACAAAAAAAACCCCCACAACCCAAAAACCAAAAACCCAAAGATATCAAGAGGGCAACCCAAGTGCAAACCCAGGAAAGACTCAAGTCTTTTCCCTAGACTGTGTTTTTCACCCATTTCTTCCTTACAGCACAGTACAAATTGCAGAGCTAAAGAAACTGCTGATTTCAAACATAAAAGCCCAGAGTAACAAGGCTGTGGTCTGAAGGATCACTGCTTTGCCTTTCTCATACTCAGACAATCCTTGCTCTGTTCTGCACAGAAAAGGAAACTGTCCACCCTGCTCAGACCACATCCTCCTGAATAGATGAGCACCCAACATATCAAAGTAGCTTCCCCCAACACACTCCTTGAATTTTTAGTTATTTAAAGAGAACAACAGCAAACAAAAGCTCCATTGTGAGTGCATCCTGAACTCCAAATCCTCTAGAAAATACCTTTCTTCATTCACTGCTGTAGCTTTTATTATTGCTGCCAGCTACACCGTGGTGCTCCAGGGCAAGTCACAAAATTCTCCATTCTTTTGAGACAGGAATAGTCCAGCTTGGAGAAGGAGCCATTGTCTATGTGACTAGATACATGTACCTGATGTCAGCGTTGGCTTTGGGAAATAGGAAACCAAGTTCAGAGAGAAGAAGAGGGAGAACTTCCTTGTAATACAAGCACACCCACATCCACAGCATTTGGTTTATAGCTCTGGCAAGAACTCAGTAGCAGAGGTGCAACAGCACTTAAATATTGCAACTGCATCTGGGACTCTGTCACATTTGATGTGGTACTGAGATTGTCACTGCCAAAAACAGTTTTCCTGCTAAGCACACAATACAGGGGATAGGAAGAGAAATGCATGGTTTTCAGCCACCAAACCAGGACTGTCTTAACAGAGCTGGAGGGCAAATGCAGCTTTACATTGTATGCACAGCAGGAGCAGGAGGTACCAGACACAGCCCACACTGCTTGAGGGCTTAGTCCCATGCATCCATGTTTAAAGAGCTTCATATTAGCATGGCACATGAACCAGCACATCGGTAGAATATGCATTGCACATCAGAGTCTTCACCTTACCCAGCTTTCCACTAGCCAATGTGAACAAGAGTTAAACTTTTTCATCAGACCAGAAAGAGATACAAATTTTCAGCCATCCAAACACAAAATACACCACTCTTTGATAGTAAGCTCTTGGAGACTGGTTTCTGAGCCAGCTTCAACAGTGTCAGAAAGGTTTGTGGTGGGAGGATCATACTTTGCAGATTGACCCCTTTGTAACTCCTGGAGCACAGTCAGAGCAGTCAGGCAAACTAAGGAGCATACGCTGCAAAGGCAGGGGATGTGAAGAGCTTTGCACCTCCATATCAGGTCTGCATCGGTGTCATGGTTTAGAAAGGCCACAGGGACAGTCCTTTGTTAAATACCTGGTGGGTTGAGGCAGGAACAGGGAGGGGGTTTCACTCACCACTTAGGGTCACAGGCAAGAAACCGACACAACTTGTGAAGAATGAAAAAAAAAGTTGAATTTACTAACGATTTACAACAAGAAGCAGGATAATCAGAGAGAGAAACTACAGCTTAGAAAGGCACTTCTCCCCCACCTCTCCCTCCTTCCCAAAGCCCCAAGGCTTTGTTCTGTACATTCTCCCCACCCCCCGGTGGCACAGGGGGGCAGGGAATGGGGGTACAGTCAGTCCACCACTCTTTCCTCCTCAGAGGAGGGCTCCTCACAGTCTTTCCCGGCTCCAGCGTGGGGTCCCTTCTCATGGGAGAGTCCTTCTCAAACTGCTCTGGTGTGAGTCCTTTCCACCCAGGCCCACAGTCCCCTGACGACTGCCTGGCTCCGGCGTGGGCTTCTCCATAGTTCCAGCGTGGGGTCCTCCACGGCTGCATCTTCTCACTGGCTACACCAAGGGACAAACTGTGCGTCTCCATGAATCTTCACCATGCTGCAGGGGAAATTCCAAGGGCACTCCTTCCTCTTGCTGTCCCTTCACTGTCCGAGTGCCACTGTGGCCGTCTTTCTCAAATCCTTCTTCTCTCTCTGCCGCAGGTCTTCATTGGCTCCGGAGGCAACAGACCCTCGGGTGAGCCATGGCGGAGGCTTGGGCTATGGCAGGTTGGTTCGCAGAAGCCAGGCAGGCAGCTGGATGCCTGGACCCATCCGCCCGAGCCCTGCCCTGCCCGGGGCTGCACCAAACCCATTGTTCTGTGCCTCCTCTTCAATACGTTATTCACAGAGGTGTCGATGGGCTCCTGGGGTGGGTCCAGCCTGAAGCTGGAGAAACTTCCAGCAGCTTCTCACAGGGTCCAGGTCAGTGGTACTCCTTCCCCTACTGCCCCCCCCAGCCCCCTACTGAAACCTTGGGGCCAGGGGTGGGGGTGAGCCCTTAACAGTCACTTATAGGAGCCACCACTGTAGACCCTCCCTTGCTGCCAGCAGAGTCCAGGGAAACCTTTAGCAGCTACTTGCAAGGGCCATTACTGTGGCCCCTCCCTGTTACCAAACAAACCCACCACATAAAACCACCACAATCTGCATCTCCCAGTGCCAGTAGTAGCAGAAGAGGCAGATTCCAGCAGCAGCAGGTAGGGATGCTGGGCAAAGTGGCTTTCCACTACAGCAACTGTTTCTGTAATAGCATTTTCAGAAACTCTGTATCTTAGGAGGAAGCTACACCTCCCTATATGAAGGAGGTAAAGGGAATGAAACAGGAACCAAGGAAGCCTACTCATGTGTTCAAAAGCAGAGAATTACAGCCGATAGCTCTGATAAGAAATGGCAATTCCAAGCCTCCAGCCGCCTTCCCTTCCCAGATGTTAGCAGTCATCTGCTATAAGCATGCACCATTGTGGCTCACTGTCAGGCAGCAAAGGCTGGAGATGTGGTGAATCTGGAGAGAAAGCAGAGATGCTAGGATTAGGACTTATGTCATTTCCCCCCTTTTTCTGAGATCAAACACCAGCATTGTAGTCTACTAGAAAGTCCAAGGGGGGGAAATGAATAATTAATTACTGTGATGAATAATAATTTTAATTATTTTTACTATTATATTGATTGGTAATTGCTTGCCCTACAGTTTAAAACCAGTCGTGGATCAAGCCAAGCATAAATGTAAACATTTGCCTCTGCGCCAGCCTGCCTGCTGCAGCCAGAGACACCCTCCAGCTCTGGAGCTCCCTACACTACAGGCATGTCACAATAACAGCTGACACAAAACTGTGGCCTGCCAGCCAGAGCTGCAACAGCAACAGAAGTCAGGAGATTCTACAAGGACCATTTTCCTTGCCCCATCTCAGAGACTGCTCACATTTCATGTTCTACCACGGCTTTCCCTCTTCCAGAGCAGGCTTCCCTAGTTGCTGCTGAGGGCTCCCTGCACTTCAGGCTTCTCGATAAATCAGAGTGTGCTACTTGGAGAAGCTAGATTGCCACATTTTCTCTCTTTCATGTGAAGTTTTGGTAAAAAAAATAGAGCTCGTGGCAAAAAACAAATTCAAAATTTTAAAGAGTAATATATGTTTTTGCTTCAAATTTGCAACCATTGGCAGTTTGTTTTTCCCATGAAGAATATTCAAAACTAAGCTATGCATGTTTAAAAATGGCAATAATTTTACAAGTTTTTCTAATTGCTTCCTTTTTTCCACTACTTGCAGTCTGTTCCTATTTACACAAAGAATAGGGAAAGCATGAAAGTTGTTCACTCCTCCCACCCCTCTCAGAAGGTTTAAAAAAACATGCTTTTCAGAAGATAATGAGAACTTACCTAAAAGCTTTTATGAAAAACAACATTTTATTTATGTTTTTTAGAAGCAACTAAAAAAAAAAATCACAAGCCAATTTGAAGAAAATAACTATTCAGCAAGAAGTTTTCAGTCAGAGAATTTTGACTAGCAGCCCCTGAAATCTGACAAGTCAGGATGCTGTGTGGACATGAACCTATTTTACGTTATCTCAAAAGTACCTAAGTTCCTCCCTCAGACATGTCTCTACTACTGTGCTGTATGTAGCTTGAAGCTCAAGAAGTTTGGAGTTGAGGCAATTTGACAACACACACACACATTTTTAAAAGTTTTTTGAATCTGGAAGGCACAGTGTGGGCTACATATTATTACACTGCAATGTCAATCTTCCTCAGCAATTGTCAGAATAAGTTTTTTTGCTTTTTTTTTTTTTTCACTCTGAGAAACGACTCATTGCCTTGCTACTGGCTTCCTTGCAATAAAGGCCGTGTCTTTAGGAACAGTGATACATAGTGAGGTGCTGGCAGACAATGGTGGGAAGATTATATTTATTTTAACTGCCTGAGTCCTGAGATGGATTTTTATGTACGCACAGAGCAAGCTTTACGACCAAGATACATCATGATTGGAGATAACATGCAAAAATACAGCCAGATTTCCTGGGTAATTTCCGGCAAGCAGGGTGGCTATGTACAGAGGTCATCTGCTTTCCAAATCTTGCGTTTACATATTTCAGATTCTGTACTGTCTTATGTTAGGCAGCAATGTGTTTTCTTCCATGCTGAGGTCAGGCATCTTCATCATTCATTCTCAATCTCTCAATCTTTACATTCACCTCACATCTCCAGTAACCTTTTCTCTTTTTTACCTTCTGCCATCTTCCTTTCTTCAAAAAGCCACATGCACATGTCCCTTGTCTCCTAAGGTCTAGGGCTTGTTTCCCAGGAAACACGCAAACACTTAACCTCTGCTTAAATTCACGGGAGCATGACACCCACTTAGGCTGACAACTAAGACTTCAATGCACACATTGTACACCCGGAGTTTNTTGACAACTAAGACTTCACTCCATCTTTGAAGGCTTCATTGCTAAGCACACATTGTACACCCGGAGTTTGTAGGCCCATTTAGAGCAGACTGTAAACTATTGCAGCCACAGAGCCTGCTAAGCATTAGAAAAGGTAGTGTATGTGCTTACAGTGCCCTACAGTCACATAATGTGTGGAAGGCTTATGTAGATGGCAGAATGTAATCAGTAAATGGCAGTCTAGTGGTGGCTGTTCTATATGCAAAGCCATTTCTGTTCTGGACATATCAAGAGTTCTACCTCTAATGTTTGTTGGATGCTTCCATCTCCCTCCTGTGAATTTTGCTATAAGCTAACAATAGTCATTGTGATGAAAAAAGCCCTTCTCAGTTTTGCCAGCACAAGGGACAGACATAGAAGAACAACAAATTTGCTACCACCTTATGGCTTCACTGAAAGACTCTGATGAGCAACGTACACCAAGCAAACAATCATGACACACAAAGATCACAGTAAATATCAGTTTTCAACAGTAAACCTCAAAGCATATTTCAAAGAAAAATACTTTTCAGCATCATTAGCTCAATTTTGTAGAAGGGAAGTGGGGATGACGTGCTTTATGCAAGGTCACCCATCAGGCCGGTGGGAAAAATGGGGAAAAAAATCAGATATGGCTCACATCTTCCCAGTCTCCATCCAGTGATCAAGCTGCTAGGCTGCAACCTTTCACGTACACAGGAAGGCAGTGAAGGTAGATTTCATCCACTGTGAAATTCTGAACAGCACATTAGTGTAGACAAGTCCAAGGATCCTTCCTGGCCTTTTCCTTTAGTTTCCCCTCAGTACAGTGGTATTCATCAGGAAGTATCAGGATTTCAGGGGCTGCAAGTAGAGATGTGCCAGAGGGTATAACCTAGAGCAAAATGGGACAGAAGTGACCTAGGGAAAACTGCTGTCTTGGAGGCTCTCCCAGAAAGAGCAGTAGAGCCATGTAATTTGAAGGATCAGAGAACAGATGCAATGAAACATTTCCTGAATGACAATCACATAGCGAAGAGGCTGAGATAACTCCTATCAGCAGGGGCACAGTGGAAAGATGGGTTGTCCCCAAGAATAGCTGTGCAAAATATACAGTGCAGGAACATATGATAGGATTCCACCAAATCCAGAGCTCTTCCTTAGGATGAGCGATCATTTCCTGTCCCACTGATAGGACTACCAGTCATCAATGTTATTCTGGATCATCCTTCACTTTGAAGAACCTCATCCTCCCTAGGCAAACTTGAATTGCACAGCTGGGACAGCAAAAAAACCCCATACTATGAGCCTCCTCCTGAAAACAAATGGCACACTGAGTGGAGCAAGAGGGTAGCTGAAAGAGACTTTCTTCTCTGCTGAACATCCTTTCTTCCATCTATGCCAATCCAACAGTATGGCTTTTACCTACAGGAGCTGCTACTGAACTGTGAAGCCCCAGAATTCCTGGTCAGTGCCAGTTTCCCATCTGGCATTTATCACGTGTGCTGTGATAATGTAATGCATTTAGATGGGAATGCTTCCACATGCAACCCACTGTTTGTGAGTGACAAACACACAGATAAATTAGGAGGACGAATAGTCTAGAGATTAAAGCATCCAAATTAGTGACATGGGAGGTCCCAACTTTCCTTTGCAGGTGTCTACAACTGATTCTGTTGAGTTAAGCTGGTGGTCATTTACAAAATTAAAGCTATTTAATTTCTGAATCTTCTTGCCAAGGAGAGAGAAGGAGACAAAAGTCTGATATGGTGGCTGCAGAAGCCAGTTATTATATGTAGATTTATTATCGGTCGCTCTGTTGCTGCTGCCTGTCTACACGCTTTTACCCTGTGGTAGGTATGATGTAGTTTATATCACAGTGAAAGCGGATCTGATGTTCTATAAATCCACATCTTATTTAACCTCAGTGGGACTTGCTTACACGGAGGAAAGGGAAGGGAAAAGAGGGAGGGAACTACTAGCACTACAGCCAATCATTTATTTTTAAATCAAAATCAAATAATACCCTGTGCTAGCTCAGGGTCCACAGAAGCATCTTCATCAGCCAGGGCAGTACTCGGTGGGACTATGCGCATTGTCATAATTTGCAACCCAAGGACAGCAATTCAGCAGCTACAACAAATTTTGAACTGAAACTGTCCCACCAGAAAAATGAAATTATATACACTGTGGCCACAGCTCCCCAGATTAGGCTGCTAGAATTGCCTGTATCAATCTACATAATATATTTCATCTTTGTCCTCCCATGCTTGCTTGAGCAATGAGACATTTGTCATTGCGTGTGGACTGTGTAAGGCACCATACAGACATCAAGCAATGAGGTACCCAAAGACAACAAATGAACATGGACAGGTTATAGGGGAAATACCCTAAACATGACAGTAATGGAGAATAACTGATGACACAACCATTACACATTAGCTTTCTTCACAAATACCCTTTTGTTTAAATAATTTGGCCAGCAATAAAGGTTGCAAACAGAAATAACACTGTGTGTCTGCCTACCTTTTCAATTCATAGGGAATTCTTGTCTGCTATAGCTTTTCCATAGGGGGATGATTTTTTACTCTGTATCTGTACTCTTTTGCTGTGCAATGACCTAGTCTGAGCCCTCTTAATTTGGCAAATGTGACTTCATCATCCAACAACATCAAGTAAAAAAGACTTTCCAAATGAAATAAGCATTTGCCCAATGTCTGCAGGTTTGGACCAGCCCNTGATATGGTGGCTGCAGAAGCCAGTTATTATATGTAGATTTATTATCGGTCGCTCTGTTGCTGCTGCCTGTCTACACGCTTTTACCCTGTGGTAGGTATGATGTAGTTTATATCACAGTGAAAGCGGATCTGATGTTCTATAAATCCACATCTTATTTAACCTCAGTGGGACTTGCTTACACGGAGGAAAGGGAAGGGAAAAGAGGGAGGGAACTACTAGCACTACAGCCAATCATTTATTTTTAAATCAAAATCAAATAATACCCTGTGCTAGCTCAGGGTCCACAGAAGCATCTTCATCAGCCAGGGCAGTACTCGGTGGGACTATGCGCATTGTCATAATTTGCAACCCAAGGACAGCAATTCAGCAGCTACAACAAATTTTGAACTGAAACTGTCCCACCAGAAAAATGAAATTATATACACTGTGGCCACAGCTCCCCAGATTAGGCTGCTAGAATTGCCTGTATCAATCTACATAATATATTTCATCTTTGTCCTCCCATGCTTGCTTGAGCAATGAGACATTTGTCATTGCGTGTGGACTGTGTAAGGCACCATACAGACATCAAGCAATGAGGTACCCAAAGACAACAAATGAACATGGACAGGTTATAGGGGAAATACCCTAAACATGACAGTAATGGAGAATAACTGATGACACAACCATTACACATTAGCTTTCTTCACAAATACCCTTTTGTTTAAATAATTTGGCCAGCAATAAAGGTTGCAAACAGAAATAACACTGTGTGTCTGCCTACCTTTTCAATTCATAGGGAATTCTTGTCTGCTATAGCTTTTCCATAGGGGGATGATTTTTTACTCTGTATCTGTACTCTTTTGCTGTGCAATGACCTAGTCTGAGCCCTCTTAATTTGGCAAATGTGACTTCATCATCCAACAACATCAAGTAAAAAAGACTTTCCAAATGAAATAAGCATTTGCCCAATGTCTGCAGGTTTGGACCAGCCCTGGAACACGGCTAGAGATTAATATGTCCATCTCTGTTATACCCATGAGTGTAAATCAGCACAGCTCCCTCGACTTCAGAAAACCTCTTCCATTTTATGCCAGCTGAGGATCCAGGTCACAGTCTGCTACCATGGCATCAGAAGCAGCCAAGCAGAATTCTTGCATGCAGAAAAGCATGAACTGGTGTTCCTCCTTGGCTAGTCCCACTCTGTCAGATTAATGCATAGATTGATGGGATGCAAGGACAAGGACTCTCAAATTTCATTTTCAAAGAAAAACACAACAGAAAAAAACTTCCCAAAACAACCAGGCTAGCAGTGGAAGCTTACCAGGCATCAAAGGTTTAAGGCATTTCTGCTGCACTGCTGCTGGGACGCCTGCAGGGAAACTCTGTGTGTTTTGCTGTATGCTCATCTTGCTGGACAGCTTATGTCTCTCCTCAAATATTTATCTCTATCTCTACCTCTTTTAGCACACAGAAAGCTTCTCTGGTTGTACTGAATTTGGCATTTTGTATGAAATGGTCTCCCCTGTCACTGGATCTCACGTAAGTATGAGGCTTTATCCTTCTTCCATAAGCAGACTGTTTTATTAAGGTGCAAAATATACCAGGCTCGCATAAACTTCTGCTGGGTCAGTACATATTTATCCTCCAAACAACCATATTTCTTCATCTTAACTTGGAGAAGTAAAGAGAATGAGCAAAGTTACCCAGGCCAGCAAACTCTGGATCTTGACTCCATGGCAGAGTTGGTAACTACTTTTTAAACTGAAGGTGAAAGGTTTACCTGCATCATGTATCCCCAGAAAGGAGAGGAAGGCTCAGAGGGAAGGGTTCTGGATACAGCTGGATGAACAGGCACTTCAGGAAGGTCACAAGAAGCGACTGTTTACGAGGGTGGATAATGATAGGACAAGGGGGAATGGTTTTAAATTAAGACAGGGGAGGTTTAGGTTAGAGATTAGGAGAAAGTTTTTTCACCCAAAGGGTGGTGGCACACTGGAACAGGTTGCCCAGGGAGGTCGTGGATGCCCATCCCTGGAGGCATTCAAGGCCAGGCTGGATGTGGCTCTGAGCAGCCTGGTCTAGTGGTTGGCAGCCCTGCATATGGCGGGGGGTTGGAACTAGATGATCACTATGGTCCTTTTCAACCCAGGCCATTCTGTGATTCTATGATTCTATGTTGAGCCCCAGGAATCAGTAGTACAGAAATACAAAACAAGAATTGTCCAAAATCAAGCTGGATTAGATTTAGCAAAAGAAATGGAAACCAAGGACTTCACAGAAGGGTTTTTCCATGTTTGAAAGGAAAACAAGAAAGGAAGAAATAGCTCCACAGCAAACATGAGGTAAAGATTTACAGTGATGGAGACAGAACCTCAAAACAGAATAACTAGTCCACCTCAGATTTTCTTAAAGATTATAATAATGAAAATAGGGTAAAAACAATGTTTGGAAATACGCACACAGGAGAGGAAATTATCAGTTCCGGAAAAGAAGTAAAACTCTACTTGTTCTGCTTGTGCCAGTCAGAGAGATCAGGCAATCAACATGTGAATCCACAAACCTAGCCTCAAGGACTTTTAATTGGTTTCTTGATTATCTAACTGCTAGAACGAGATTTTTGAAATTGTGTCTACATATCTACAGGACAGTTATTTTGGTCTTACCCATATGCAGGCTTTTACAATCTTTTCTGAAGGAAAAAAAAATCCAAACCAGAGATAAATTGAAGGCAGGCTTTCCCAAAGCTAGACCTAGAATATTACAATAACTATGTTTGATAAGATAACCACTTCCTCTGCAAAGGAACTGGAGTAAATCTCATCTACCTGGACCCCAAGTAAAGGAGTTGCTGTGGTGCTGCACTGTAAATTGTTAGCCAAGATGGAAAAAAAAAGGGGGTGGTTAGGTCAGGAATTGCAAGGACTGCTAACACAGGAAACAGCACTAGATACTACTGAACAGAGAAATATGAAAATTGAAATATGAAAATGTAGGGAATTTACTAGTAGCTTCCCATACGGACTGTTCTTGCTCTGTGTTTCCACTTAGGAAATTACACACAAAAAGTAACAGAAATTGGGCAATGGCAGGAATGGAGGAAACATCAGGAATACGCTGAAGGATCACATTCAAGGCAAGCAATTAAAGACTAACAAGAACTGTGACTTTAAGCTAGGAGCTAATCAAAAGAAAAGACAGAGCGTGTTGCATTAGTTGCTCAGCAGATGACACTACAAAATGCAGGAATGGGAAAAAAACATAATTGTAACAAACGAGGTGCCTTCCTTCCAGTAAGAGAGGAAGCTGTTAGACAATTACAAGAACTCTAACCTGATATAAAGCAGACAATTCCTGTCACCTGTAGTCACAAAGATCTACCAAGATCAGAAGTAGTATGAAATAGGACTAACAGTATGATCAAGAAAAGAAAAATCTATCCCATAAGGGGAAGCTAGTTGAGGAAAACAAAAAGGAAAAGCGATATGATTGGTCTCCATATAAATCATAGATAATCAACACTAAGGAAAAAATTAATCTACACTGACATTTAAGCTGGGGAATAAAGAAAGATCTCTAACCAAAAGCACTGGACTATGGAACAACTTTTTGGTAGCAGTGATTCCTAGCTTAACGTGAGTTTAATCAGTTAGTGAAACAGTTAATGCCTTTGACAGCACAGAGTGGAACTTCATTCCATGACTTTGCTTCATGTTTCTAGACTCCTAACTGAATCCATGTTTCCACCTGCTGGCTTGAAACAATTGTTCAATAGCAATATTCTTCAAACATTTATCATTGTCACCTGTTCATTAAGCAATGAATGGGTATTACAGCTCTACCAAAGAAAGAATGTATTTACGCTCTTCTCATCTCAACAGAATGCTCTTTCATCCTTTTATATAAGTTTTCTTCTCCCAAAAAGAATCTCAAAACATTTAACTTCTTTACTGTAAAAAAAAAAATTTACCAATTACAGCATGCAGCTCCTCTAGGGTGAAACACATCAGCTGTTTTAATGGCACACGATAGACATGCGTAACAGACCAGAGCATATCCTACTGAACATGCAAAAGAGAATTTCTGGTAGACAGGCTGTGACTACAGTAAGCTTGGACTCTGGCCAGGGCTTCACGTCTAACACCAACAAATAGTCCCATAATGCCTGTGAAGCATCAGGGAACTTTGTTTTAGGCTACATCCAAATGAGGCTCTGTAGTGTTCCAGACAGCAGGATGGCACATAAATGGTCTTTAAAAAAATCTGATAAATGAACATTAGAACCTAGGACCACTGTGAGGCAGGATAAGGATATTTTTCCCAGTTTACAGATAAACCAAAGCTCAGTGTCTGACTTCCCCACAGTAGCAAAGAAAATCTGTGGTGGATTGAACCCTAGTTTACACTCCAGTTGTTCCTCCTTTAGCTGTTCACAAAGCTGCCCATTACTGTGGAGAACAAATATAAGGTCTATCCACAGGAGTGAAAACCTCCCATATTTATGAAGTCTCCACACAAAAGCCCAGACTAACTGCTTAGGTTTCAAATCATCTATTTTGCCATCTCTAGGATCTGAAGCACTCAAATAACCTGTCCTTTAAAAACAAGCTGCCTCCATGGATTAGTTTCCATGTGAGCCTTGAGATTTATTTTTCCATGTACCACCTAAACACAATAGATTTTAGTCCAAACTATGCCACCACAAGTAGTGAATGTATTTTGTCTTCTAGAATAGCTAAAATGAAATTTTGCACTTCTATGCCTTTACCCATCAAAAGAGCTCCAAATGTTTCACAAACACTGATTCATCAGGGGGACCCATCAATCAGATCTACTCCATGACAACAACATATATAGACTGTGACTGAAATCCCCCCGTGGTCTCATGAGGGGAGCACAATTTTCAACCTTGTTTTGGAGCTGGAATAAGAGAGATCCAGGAAATGTACTACAGAAGAGGCAGTTGAACTTAGATTAGTCAAGCCATATGAAAAACTTCTAACTACTGGACCAGCCTTCCCTTCACTGTAAAATAACAGACTAGATTGCAATGTGCTCACGCGACAGTGTTATACTTCTCTAAATTGCATATTTCTTCAACTAAAAGTTTAATATTATTGGAAACATTGATGTTCCCCAATGTCCTTTCACAGATCAACTCCTCCTCTCCCCTCTACTCCAGTTCTAAATCCCACTGCATTTGAAAATGTCATCTTCACTTGGTGACACATCCCAGCCACACGGGGTGGCAGCTTAGTCATCTCCCTGCTGTGAACGAGGTGTGATGGTGACAAGCACCTTACAACTGCACAATCCTTTTTTGGGCACATTGTGTTGGAGGCTGCTCGCCTGTTCTATACAAAGGGATGGGTGGGAGGAACAAACTGGGGTGGAAGAACTCCACACACATAAAGGAGAATGGAGGAATTGGAGGTGGCCCTAGCAATCAAATTATATCTTCAAGCACAGTCAAAAGCTAAAGGGCACCTAGAGAACCAGGCAAAAAGACTAAAAAACCACAAATGAGTCAGAGACTCATTTGGGTTGACATTCTGCAATGTCTACTGTAGGCACTGAATTAAGGCGCCCTACACCATCTCTTGAAGCAGCTATCTCTCTGCAAGCTCTGTAGAGATACTAGAAAATAGCATCACATCTTTGGCATTGACACCAGCTTAAAATGTTCCCCTTTCCTCCACCAATTCTACCTCTTACAGATCTTGAGGAGGTTTACCTTCTTCTGAGGTATGCTAATAAGGCTGTTTGTGAGGCTCTCCTGGAAACTGGACAAGGAAATTATCCTAATTAAAAATGTCTCTTCTGTGAGGGAAAAAAGGACAGAAATCCTTCCATTCAGCTTCACTGTTCAAGACAGTGGATCAGTACCTCAGATCCAGTTTTGTGGATTGCCTACAATTTCCAAACAAGTTTTTGTTTGTCTATGCCCTCATACCCATGTCAGAGAATGTTTTACAAGGCAGATGATCATACAGTATCTAGGATAATTACTACTCCCTAAAGAGCAATGGAAAAGCATTGAAGAATGAGACTGTTCCGTCTGAGCTGGACTTTGATGGGTAGGTGGGGAAAAAAGATCCTCCAAACAGTTAACAGCAGGTTACCCCAAGTACCCTACTTACACATGATGTACATGATTTTGTCCTGAGTCTTTGAAGCCCTGAGCCCCATGTGCTCTTTTGTATGAGGGAATCTGAACCTGTGGTACAAGCCCTGGTGCTGAACAACCACCACCAGAACTCATCCCCTGCATTGCTACCCCACATGACATTCCAGTCCACCTGGAACAGGGAAACCTTGCTGTGCATCTATACTCATTAGATTCTTCTTCTTAACTCTGTCAGTTACCTCTGCTTTCAATGCAGAAAATTAGCAGAAAAGCTCAGTGAGGGAGCATTAAATCTACACTCCAGTAAACCTGGACCTGCAAGAGTGGTTTCAAGACACATAACCAAAACCAGACTTGATTTAATCTCCTCAGGAATAAGGATTTCTACCCAAGTGTGTGGCACTTAGATCCTCAGGATATTATTATACTCTGCCACTTTCCTTGTTCAGGTGTGTTCTACATTTATGTTGTTCCTGCACACCATGGGGAAAAAAGTTAAATACATTGTCCCTTACCTATACTTTCCAGATGGCTTTTTTAATTAAAGGGTTCCATTGCTAGTAAGTCTCTATTTGCTGCAGGCCAATGACAGAGGCTGGAGAGTCTTACCTTCAGAAGCTGTATTATATTTTCTGCTCAAGTAGCAGCAGTCTGTGCTTTGAGACCACACACAGGGTGCAGTCCATGTAGCTATGCACTGCAAGAAACTCACTTGATGAAGAGCCATGTCACAACTAAATTTAACGGGTACTCACGTCACACTTGTAGCTTTGCTGTGAATGTGTCCTGTTTGTGCTACACAAGGAGCAGGCAATAACAGTGCACATTGACACAATTTCACGCATCTCTGAAAACTACTTGTCACCTGCCCAAAGACTTGTCACTGGGTTCAGGGTTCTCTGTCCCACAGTTGCACCTCTCAATTGGTTATGAGGTCTTCTTTATCAGTAGGAAAACATGGAGCTACCTGTTCCACCAAAAACCAGAAAATTAACATGTCTAGATCCTTCCATCTCAAGGATAGGTATCCTTATAAAGGTTGGCTTGAGTGGGATGGCAGATCAGCTATGTACGTCTACTTCATCATCCCCTAATCATTGCTTTATAATGTTCAGAAGTCTGGCAGTTGTGGTTCCTAGATTTGAAATTATGGTTTTATGCAAAATATTGTCCAGACAGTATGGTACCTGGTTAACCAAAGAAACAAACCTGCAACTTATCACTGAATGGTAATTATTTGTACCTGCTTTAATTGAATAAGGAAGTATGTAAGGATAATAGTTCCAGAAGGCACAATGATGTCCTGGAAATAAAATTTCCCAGAAAATTCTGGAAAAACTTTCATTTCCTGCCATGAAAAATTTATTTCCTCCCACCAACTGGTCTGCCAAGTTACTGGACCTTTTATCAGCCCAAGTTATGACTGCCTAAAAAGAAACAGTGTAAACTACAGGCAATGCTGGATTGTCACTGAGGATTAAGGACCAGAGGCTTTCTCTGTTCTGTTAGTGTTCACCACTTAATTATAGGCCCATTTACTATGGCATGATGACCTGAAGACCCTTGTCAGATGAAACTAAATGTCAGTTATTCTCCTCTTCTATACTCCAAGTCAACTCAGTATCAATTTCAAATGCTTTCAACGTAAACCCTCTACAGGAATCATTTATCATCACCTTCTTGCAACTTGAGTTGAGCAGTTCTTCCTGGGGAGGCCCTACTAAATGCCTTCAAATGGGTTTGACCTCACAGGATACATCCTGTATGTAGTCTTTGTCCAGTTGACCCTACAGGGGGGGAATAAAAAAAAGTATAACAGCAAAAAGACAAATTTAGTGCATTGAAGAGCGTTCTCCCTGGAGTAATTGTCTTGGCTGCACAAAAGCAGAGAGAACCTATTTCTAGGGCTTCTGCAAGAATCCCAGCTTAACAGCTGACCCTTTCATACAGCCTAGTTGCAAAAAAAGAGCTGCTTCATCACTCACACATCACTTCCCTCACCTTTGGCTGAAGTAACTGGAAAGGGATCAATGACAAAGATAAAACCTGAAAAATCAGACATGTATTGCCAGAAGGCCCAGGAGTTACATTTTACTCGTATTTAAAAAGCCTTAAGAAATGTTAACTATGACTCAATACAGACAGTGAAAAAAATACAGCTGGACTGCTCTTTGCTCCCAGGAGCAGGCAGACAAGACAAGGGCACAACACTCAAGCAGTAAAAAGAGATCCACGGTAAAGTTAATGCCTCTTCCAAGCTTCCAGTAGGCCACAGTGTAATTGTGGACTCAGCATGCTGTGCGAGCTGCTGTAACCTGGCTAAAAGCAGTCACTTAAATCTGCATGCATCAGTGCATTTGGCACTGCTAAAGACAGAGCATAGTAGTAAGCATCAAAGGAGCAACCGTTCCAGCAGCCAGCTTCCTTTAAAGCCAGGGTCACAGTCCTGGAGAACTGCCCATGTGCAAGTCTCATGCAAGCAAGTCAGCAGACAAAACAGCAAGCCTGCAGAGTGCATGAGAGACTGCGTGGCAGAAGAGGGACATGGTGGATTCCCAGCCTTCCACTATTACAGCCAAACCAGAGGACCCAGCTCAAGCCTATAACCTCAATTGTAAGGCATTCTCACTAACCACCCAATTTTGATGCCATCATCGTAATACCCCCTTTAATGGGAGCATGGACTGTGGCACTGAACAGAGAACACAGGAGTTTTATTTCAAAGGTACAGATTGCTGCTTACAGAGACCCAAGCTAAGGGTTACAGGTCTGGTACTGTCCACAAGGGGCTCTTCCTACTCCTTCCTCTCAGCTAGAACAACAGTGTCAGCACAATCCAGATCCACAGCAGTGTGCTGCAGCCCCTGAGAAGGTGAGAATGTCCTGGAGCCATGGGAGGGTGGCTGTAGCATTCCCCACACAGCCTGAATGATGACCCGTGTACGTAACAAGAACTGTTCTTCCAGGAGCCCCACCACTGCCCTACAACACTAAGATAAGCAAGCTGCTCCATAGTGATCTACCTATTTAGGAGACAAATAGCAGACTACCACATGCTAACCCCCAACAGCTGTGCACAATGCTGCCTCCATCCCAAAGCCTTCTCTCTAGGGCTGAAGCAACTGAAGGTCAAAACACCCTGCCATAATTGCTTAGTGGAGCTCGCTGGCCACCTCACACACAGGAACCCTGCACATGTTGGGAAAAGACAACGTTAAGCTCTACGGTACCTTTATATGGACAAACATTACTGAAGAACCATCAGATTCCCAGCAGCACCTGCTAGAGGACTCAGATTCATTACATTCCAAACCTCTATGTTATGTCATCCCCAGTCCTTGGAAATTAGCCTTCAGTGTTTATAGCCCTGTAGGCACCCCTATTAAGACTTCTTAATTTTCTGCTCTTTTTGTCATATACCTAATCAAACCTGCTAAGTTTATTCTATAGTCCCTTCTGCACTCGCCCCCCTGCTTCAAAATAATTTTCAGATTAATCTTTCCAGCATCTACTCCTTCCCATTTCTGTATCACTGCTGTAAATTGTATTTTTCTTCCCAACATCAAGAGAAGCAAAACAGGGCTTCCTGAGATAGCTTTCTGGCCAACTACACAGAAGTAATGCATTCATCATAAGCAACAGATAAGTAGCTTTAGCACATAGTAGTTTTGGTTCTTTGGCCTGTAGAACAACATGAATATGCTGATATACCCAGCTCTGCCCTGCTCTTTGCCCCACAGAGCTCCACAGCACCCTCAACTCATAGCTGCAAACATACACATGCCTTGGTAGAAAAGATTCCAGCTCTGCCTTCCGGGAGGACCAGGACTGCACCTGGCACCAACCCACCAGCCACATGATGCCCGAACACCCGTCAGGCCACCACTGAACTGCGTGGGGCCAGCTGAAGAGGTGGCAGCTGCGGAGATGTCCCTGTGGCTGTTGTGGGGTGGGGGGGCAGTTATATGGCCCTAGTCACCTGGCTGTGAAGAAGACTGGCCATAAAGAATAGTCTTTAACTGTCTGCCTCCGCCACTTTCCATACAGATCATGCCTTCTTCGAGGCATACTCCCTCCCCAAACACACCCACTCACTGATGTTTTATTTTCCCTTAAAAAAAGCCAAACAAACAAAAAACTGTTCTGGTGCTCCCTTGTGTTCATATTTAGATAGCAAGCAAGCAGCTGGAAAAAAACCCAGTCAGGTCAAAAAGAAACTTTTCCAAAGGGGTTCAGGCAGGTAGTACTTAAAGAATAATTTCCTGAATACAAATTGTCTTCATTTGCTGGCAGCACAGAAACCATAAATTTTACACATCACAAAAAGCACAGAGTCCTGGTCGAAGGGGCAGGGATGGATGGAAGGGTGAAGACCAAAATAGAGGAGGATGGAAGGGCAAAGGGGGTTTAGTGGAAGCAGAGCCTTGTCTTAGCACATTCAAAAATCTGCTGCAGAATATTCTATATGATAATGTTATATAGATACATATAGAGATCTTTTTCTTTCCTGAGTGACCATTATGGAACTGTCATAAAACAAAGAGTTTGTCAGTAATTCTTCTGAAGAATAATTTACAGTTACGTACGTGAGTCATCTACTAAACTGCAGTTGCATCTAGTCTTCAATTTCTGTGCTAGTTCATAAGATTTTCACGCAGGAATCCAAACAAAATTGTGCTTCTACTACTGCAGGCAAATGTTTAAATATTTTACAAACAGAAACACATTTTGAATGAATTTTTTAAGCCAAGATGTAATGTTTCCATTCCTATTTGCTTTGAAGAGTTTCATACAGTTAGAGAATGCCCCAGCTGGGGTTTGAACTGAGAAAGCAATGCCTCTTTCAGCTGTTACAGATACAGACAAATTCTGCACTGAATGCATGTGATGACTTCTGAGATTCTGGTTACACTCGAAACACATAATTACAAACATATTTCTATTTTACATTCCCTCACTAGCTGCTTTCCAGCTTCACAGAATTCCCAACATTCCCTCACATAAATCTGAGCAATTCAGAGGTGCAGACCATATCTGTATGAGAACCGGAGTCTTAATGAGGTGCCTGAAAGGAAGGAGTCAGCTGGCAAACATTAAGCTATTTTCTATATAGATTTTGCATCCACATCCTTTACCTGATGAATGGCTACACAAGTCTGAATTAGGGAGTTTCCTTGAAAACACAATACAAGACTAAAAAATTGACGGGTAGTTTGAGAATGAAAAATACACCCTGGAAAATGGATTAAGTTATATGTTGTCAAACTGTACAAGGCAACAAAGCAGGAGCACTGCTAAACCAGGCCAAGTCCTGCACAATGTTTGAAACAACCCAGGTAGAAACTTCTTGGAATCTGCTGAAGTAAACAGAAAAAGGGCTTTTGAGATTTAGTATATTCAGCTCTTGCATTTTCCACTCTTTCCTCAGCCCTTTAACAGAAAGAATCCCCACTAAATAAGAGGTTGTCCTTATCCTGAAGTCCTTTGAGCACTTTCAATTCCTGGCTTTTGCAGAGACATAAAATTTTAGCAAAGCCCTTGAGGTCTCCTGTGTTCTGTGGTACTTCTCCATTCAAAAAAAAAAAAAAAAAAAAGGGTATCTAGTACCAAAAGTGCATGTCCAAAACATTTTTACTTTCAAGAACCTACTTTCACAGAATAATTTTTATTCTTTCTTTCTGTTAGATGCTTCCTTGCAAACACTGAAATCAATCATGTCGAGAAACCACCTGATCCAAATAGGAAGGGATTATGCAACAGCATGTCATTAGCAAATCAATATTGGCTGCCCAGCCATGTGCTTGTCAAGGTTGCATTGATTTCTTTAATGACATATTGTTGCAGCTGGCCTGCCAAGCAGATCCATCCATGTTGCAACATCTACAGCTGAGGAGGAGATGGTTTTCCAGTCCCCTAGACTGACTTAAACGCAACAACAAAAACCTATAGAGCAATCAGTATGTTATTGAGCAAAGAGGGCATTTCTGGGATTCTGTTTCAGTCCATACAGGTGCATTGCTGCCCATACAGCTACATTCACTCTAGGAGCATTCTACCAGTACATGGTGTTCTTAAAAACATAGTCAATACACTCATCGTATTGCTTGCTGGGCTGCAGGCTGCTTGGTAGGTTTTTCTCCCATGACAAGTTGCCACTCTTTGTCTGAACCACCCTTACCTTCCATGTATTGTGTCCAACTTCAGCAAAACCCACTGCTATGCCTCTTCTGGCTGGACACACACAGCTGCGGAGATACCACATAAAATCCTCTATTCTGAAAGCACAAGAAGCTACATGGACTTGACACACAATAACCACATCATTCTTAATGGGAAGTTGAAGAGTAGAAGTTTCCAGGGTGTCATCATAAAAGTTTCAGCTTTGGCCATCAATAAGTGGTGCTTATTATCCATTGGGTTCACAGTAGGAAATAAAATAGGACCAATTTAGTAGAGTCAGGATTGTTCGCCACTAGGGGTATCACCCTCTGCTTTTAAGTAAGGGAGAGACTAAAACTTGTCCTCCTAATCATTTATGGCATGCCATTTAATGAGATGCACTGAAGAAAAAACAGTTCATAAGATAATTATATGAAGAACAATAATCAGGCGGTTCTTTATTTATTAACAGATCTTAGTGCTGAGTTGCAGAATACAGGCACATAGCCTGGCAGCAAAGACTAGGCCCAGCAAGAGCTGGGAATAAGACCCATTTCACACAGGAGTGTTACGTCACAGGATGAAGAGCGGTGTCAGATATTCCAGCAGTATCTTACCAAATAGAGCCACAGAGCCAAATTGGGGTGCAACATGGGAGCGAGATTGTTATTTCTAGAAAGAGTGCAGGCTGGTGGCAGGCAGAAGGACTCCATGTTCCAAGGAAAAGTAGTTAGCCAACTGGCTCTGCTCTTTGAGGTCGCTTTTCTTCTGCTTGGATGATTTTTATTTTTTTTTTTTTATAAATGCTGTCCCTAACCTTGGGTAAAAAAGCCCAGTTCTCAGTGCTTCTAATAAAAGAACTCAAATAAAACAATAAATTTAATAAAAAGGAAAAAAGTCATCACATAGGTAAAAACAGAGCAAAAATTGGCTGAGGAAGAAGATTTTGCAGCAGAGAACACAAACCATGTTGCTTATCCTTCCAACATAAAGATATGGGAGGAAAATTATGAACTAGTTCCCCTGGTTAAACACCTGATTAACAGCTGTATCACTATAAAGCAAAGATGAACAATTGACATGGAGAGATAGAGTTCCCATTAAAATAATATAGATGAGGTGGAAAAGATTTAAAAAATGACAACTGGTTAACACAAGCTTATTCCATTCCTCAATCAAGTGAGTAGGGAATGAAAAAGCGCTCTGAGAAGAAATTTTGGAGAAATGGCTCTCAGAAAAAGACCAGTGAGAAGTCCCTTTCTGCTCTGTTTGCAAACCCCAGAAACCAAATATTGACTTCTTTTTTAACAATTCTCTTCAAAACCCAAGAGTTGATTATGTGCACAGCCTGGTCCATCTTGGGTGTCAGTTGTAAAATTCTTATAATGACATCTGCTGCCAAAGCACAAGCACCTCTTAAAAGATTTGCTAGGCAAAATTTTTAGAAGAGGTTGGGTCTCACTTCCATTGCATTCATTGGATGTCAGGAGTAGTCTATAAATACCACCAAAGCCAATGCTCCTGTTGTCTTCATAATGCCTTAGTCAAATTAACTGAGTAACTACTTAGGCCATAACCAAAACCCTGTCTTTAAGGGAAAGGTTTAGTCACGTGCATAACATACTTCTGCTAGGTCTTTCCTGTCTCCTAGCTTTCCACCATTTCCAGCAACACTGATCAGAAAAGCAAACTCATCTCTGTCTCTTGCATCACTCCAAGGTCAGAAGAATCAGTCTGAGTCCAATGAGGACCTCTCTGGAGCAAGGTAGCCAGAACAGAATGGTAAAAGACTGCTCTAGCAGAGAAGGGACCTCCCAATTGAGAGCTGACTTGTTTATTATCTCTCAAGTTAAAGCAGTGCTGCAGCATGTTCTGCTCTCAGCAAAATGAACTGAATTCTACTGCTTAATTCAAAGTGAACCAGTAAAAGCACACAGACAAACCTGCTCCCACATATATCTCCTGGGGCAACAGCCAGGGTTGACTTTCATGTCATCCCAGCAAGCAGAAGATCTATGAATTCAGTTTAATTTATTGTAACGCATCTACAGCAAACACATTGCAGAAACCCAAGCATCAAGCAAAGGCAGCTATGTTAAACCCCAGTATCTCCACTCTAAGTGCACAGTCCAATACCCATATATCTGGCAAAGAAAATTCCTTGGTTCTGAAAGCAACCTCTGCATACAAATCTAACTCCAGGCAGTACAGGTATTGGTGGTATTAACTCACTCACCCATATGCCCTCTAACATGCTCATTGCAATTTGGAAATCCACTAGGGAGTGCCTGGCCAGGTGTCCCTCACACCCGCCCTATTGCTTTTGAATTAACTGGTCATTTTCAAAAGAGTTTCATGAACTATTGGAGGCTTCAGAGATATGAACTCCCTCAGAAGAGTTTCAGTACAAGTAATAGGACAGAGGAGACATCCCCAAAATAATGTCTTCTCCTGGGAAGGGTTTTCTAGAAAATTCAGCCCTTCCTCTCCCTGGACCCAGTTATACAACTAGAAATGCAGAAAGAGTCACAGCTGCACTGGAAAGCAGTCTTCACACCTTCTGCTGCCCCAGTGCAACTTCTTGAAAGTTAGGACACTTTCTGTGAGAGTAATTTCAAAGGTGCAACTCCAGCCTCGGGTTTGGGTACACAGAGGAACAAGCACACACAAACACACATGGGCTTCTCACAACAAGCTACTTCGTTTGGGAGTCTGGAAGACAGGTGGGAAGGTATCACTCCAGTATTGTCTCAAAAGGCTTTGCAGGCATGAATTTTTTAAACATCCAAATAGAGCAGCTTCTGGGACAGGTCAAGCTGACAATTTGTATAGCAGTTACAGTGGAAAGCTGCACATAATTAAAAGAGAAAGGTCCACTAAGCTCAGAGCACGGTTTTAGATTTATATGTTTAAAAACAGCAAGGCAACATCTTGCATCAAAAGTTCTCTGTGGCTGGCAGCTGGTGCCAGCTCTGCCATTTACACCTTCAGTGTTTCGGGGCAATTACTTCTCTTCTGTGAGCCTCCTTTTTCCCTATCTGTAAGATGGTAAACGGGAACCCAAGCAGATTGTTGACACAAACTTGTATAAGGTCCCAGTTATTAGCCCATCAGTCAAGGACCCAAGAGATCAAGTTTCACCTCCTCGCTGTAGGTAACAAGGGCTTGTAAGTGAGTCACACAGGTCCCTGTTAATACGACCACCTCTGGCACCAAAGAAATTCTTGGAGTGCTACTGCAGTGTCTAAAATTGAAAGAATGATGAATAAGAAGCTACTGTGGGGCTTAATTTAAGTATTGTACCTATCTCTTTCCACTGACTTGGAACTGGGATTTTTCCAAGCTAATCCCTCTGCCATATTGCAAGATGCTGATGACTTGAGTGTATTAATGATTGAAACTCACAGGAGCACAGAGAGAAAAATGACTCAGAGAGAAACAAAAAATTCATTAAGATCACAATGTATTTGTTAGTGTTCCATATATAATTTATTATAATAGCCCTTATTTCTCAACTAATGCTTTCTTTATAAAGAGTTAATTAATATGATTATCTCTGAAATTAAGATGGGGAAAATTATGGCATGGACAGGAGGCCAGCAGTAGGTTAGGGAACAGAAGTCAGATTTTATTTGGTATCTTTGCTGTGGGCTTTAACCACTAGCAAACCATAGCTGAGCCATGGACAGCATAAGCCCATTATGAATATGAACATTGCATGTTACAGCTGGTTAAACACACACCCGGCGAAGGTCCTATTGATCTGCTGGAGAGGAAGATAACATTTTAATAACCATTTAATTAAAACAAATTGTTTATGAACTGTTTACAAATGGAAACTTAAAGTGTGACTAAAATAATTGAGAGAAAATATCTCTCTTTGCAATTTTAGAGCAGAGTAGCATCTGTAATAAGTGCAATCAGCTAAAAAAATAAAATTAAAAATACAAAGATTATTCACTCTTCTGTTAAATTTGGGAGGAATTTATGATATTTTATTTGCACAGAACTTTATTGGTTTAATATCTGTTAAATTACCCAGGAATTTTATGTGAAATGATTCAAACAAAAAATCCAGCAGATTATTTCTACAGCCTTCTAGAAGCAGAGCAGAGTGTACTCACTTGCAAAATGCTCTCTGTTGATCACAGATTAACAACATTAACCAGTCTAAAACTAGGTCTCCATGAATGGCTGTTTTCAGACTATTTAGGGTATTTCTCCTAAGCACAACAGAAACTGTTATGCATCTCAGGGAACAGAAAGAGTTAATTCACATTGGTAAAAGTATTCCAAGATCCCCATTAAATCAAACCAATTAAACCCACCAAGCCATGCATAAAATCAGCTCTGTGACTTTGCTGCATATGCAGTAAGTAGCAAAAAAAGAGGCCTAGGAAGCCAGTTTTCTAACCAAAGGGTGTTTTACCCAGGTCTGTTTTAGTTGGGGTTGTGGAGACTATAAGCAGAATCTCAGCTGCACAAACAACCTCAAACTAAAGGATGCTGCAGCCTTCAACTAATGGAGAAAGTTTTAACCACTGATGTGACAGAAAATGTTCACCATAGCAGTGTCCACCTGACCTTACAGCAGGATCCAGAAAAAAGACCTTCATTTCTATAGCATAAACTGCCCGATTCTGTAGGTCAAGCATCAGCACAGCCCACTGCAGTCAAAGGCAAATCAGATGGGGTTGTTTATTGCCTGAATTAAAACTGTTTTGCTGGGGAGGAGACATGCAGAAATTTGACCAGTACCCTGTATCATTTATTAACTTCACTCATTCTCACACCTATTTCTGTCGTTCCAGACAGAACATACACCCAGATGTAGCCTTCCCATCAATCAGTGTCAAGCCAGTGGAAAAAATATTAGTCCGGTGTATCCACACCTCTTCTTTATCATAGATCTCTTGAGCTGGAGGAATACACAGCATATTCATCAAGATTCCCATCTTTATCATGGGTTTTTATCACTGCTGTTAAGGAAAAAGAAAATCCTTGTTGAAAAATTTATACTGGAAGAATTTAGCATTGGAGGAAAATAGCCATGTCAGCTCACAACAACAGAAAGCCTATTCAGAAGGGGACAATTTCTTGCGTTGTACCCTTTCTTCACTCCAGAACTACAAGATTTAACAGCTTCCAAAAGCAGCAGGTAATTTGCTGCTTTAAATTGCTTTCCATGTGCTCCTGTGGATCACTCCTACACATGCTCAGCTGAGCAAAGGTGAAACCTGTCCCAAGGGAAGGTAGCTATAGCCTTGAAATAGGGCAATTATGCTGCAGAGTGAATGAATAGTCGCCTTTAGCAGAAGATTGAGTGAAGCTACCCAAGAGCACCAGGGTCATCATGTTACATCATTAAAGAGGGGACAGTTTTGTTTATACAACATGACTTGCTCTGGTGAAGTAGTTCATGGCCTTCTCTATGAATTTGCCATGTTCTCAATGTTCACCAGGCTAGAAGTGTCCTCAGATGACAGAGCGGGCTGGATCCTCATGTCATAAATCAGATAGACGCAGTGACTCTCAAAAAGTTACAGCAGTTTAGGACATGGCCCTTGTAAGATGCCCAAGGCCACTTTAATCCTGCACAAAAAACAGAGTTCTGCTATAAGCGCTCCAGCAGTGGCAGGTATAGGATTTAAGCCCTTCTGCTTTAAACTGAGAGCTTCTGGCATTCAAGTTCACGAGGTGACCCCCTTGAGAAGTGGGACGTGCAGAACAAGAGAAACCCAGCCAAGCAGCTCCAATACTTTTGGTGGACAGCTGGGGCAAATATTCACCTCATACACCGAACACCCTAATTTCACAGTGCTGTGTTTCTGTAGTCATAAGGGGACCAGAGGGGGAAGGTAGAGATGAAGAGTTTAATACATCTCAATAAATTTATCCCTTTCCTGAGTACGCTGTCATAGATCAATCAGCAGTCAGCAACAGCTCTAATTGTATAATCTCAGGGCTCCTCCACAGCTCGTATGACAGCAGAACTGTTCTGTGTTCTGCTAGGGACCATGTTGCTCAGTGCATTGTCACAAAAACCAGGGGCACAGTAAAAATGGATGAGAAAGTGTATTCTGAGTGGGAAGCAAAATATTTTTTTTTTAGTATGCTGCCTAAACAAGAACTTAGAAATGAAGTTATTTTCCACATGCCAAGGTCCAAATATAGTTATATTTGAGAACCTCTGTCCCACTTTTTTGATCTATACACACTCACATCACTGTCGAGGAGACTGGTTTCATAGCTTTCTTCCATTTGGGTGGAGTGAGGGAACCATAAAACACCCCTTTGTTTAGAAGGGATGAAAGATAGGGAAGTCATGACTTGGAAACTAGACTGACTGTATTTCCACACAAGGGAGGTTCTGCAGGTGAGTATGTATGCCAAAAGAAAGAGGGAACTTTGGGGCAGGCTGCTGACTGAAAGAAAGGCTTGCATGTAGCCACTGTGGATGAATGCAATTATATTAGGAAAGCGCTTGGTCCCACCAGCATTTTCTTCACCTCACCTAAACAATCTTTAAGACCTCAAATACTGACTAAACACTGAATATATCAGGAGCTAGCAATCCAGGTATAGACCAACCTGAAATAAGTAAACATTTCATGAGATTTACAGGACTCAAATTGGACTAGCTGAGTTCCCCCAACACCTGTATTTTTGTGCTGTGTTTAACAAAGGCTTACTAAATTTTAAAGTGAGATGTTTTTTCCTTCCCTTTCAAGAAAACTGTTT
>VZTO01006333.1:119031-196289 GCA_013400615.1 Syrrhaptes paradoxus
GATGAATATATTGAACAGCACAGGTCCCAATACCGAACCCTGGGGGACCCCACTAGATACAGGCCTCCAACTAGACTCCATCCCATTCACCACAACTCTCTGGCTTCTTTTCTCCAGCCAGTTCACAATCCATCTCACCACCCAATCATCCAGATCACACTTACTCAGTTTAGCTGCAAGGATACTGTGGGAGACAGTGTCAAATGCTTTTCTGAAAGTTTGTTCAGAGCATGTGTAAAAGCAGCTTTTGTTTTCATGTCTAGGTTAAAAATTACCAGGTGTGCAAAAGGCAATACGAAGACCAGTTCGCTGTTAACGCTTCCCTGGAACAGACCAGTACACAGGCCTTGCACTTCAGGTCACCATTAATGCAACCTGCTGCTGCAGTTCCCAGCCTGAGTGTGCAGCACCACTGGGATGTTCCTGGGAGAGAACACAAATATGTCAGTGTATCAGAGACATACTGAAATAGCGAGATGCAAATTCTTCTCAACTTGGCACAGAGAGTTGAACAGCACAGCTGGAGGGGATGAGACTTCAGGCAGGAATGCTGCCAGGAAGGGGAAATATTGACAAGAGTTACAGTTGTGGGGAACACGTTTTGAATTTGTTGTCACTGGTGTTTGCAAAGGAAACTTAAGCTTTAGGATTATGCTCAGATAATTGAGCGTGAGACTTAACTATGACCCATTTCATCACGGGAATGCTCAGAAAAGATGAGGTGAATCAGCAAGAGGCATGGAGGCACACACATAAATTAAGGTTCTTTAAACTCCCAAATGAACATCATTGTTCAAGCCCTGCCACTCATTCCTCTAATTTAAGGCCACTTTATTTCTGAAGGAGGGCATTCATGTGAGTTTAGGATGCTAATTTATTCCATTAGTTGATACCCTGAACCTCCCCTGAGTTTACTTCTGTAGACAAGCTCTGTCCCAGCTATATATTACTGAAGAACCTTTAAAGCTTCTGGCCTCCAAACACTAGAAAGAAGTATTTAGATATGCCTTTAACAAGTGGGGACTTCAGAGACTGAGATATCCAAATCAAACATTTACATCTCTAACCCCCCTTCAGAGTTACTCTGGTTTTGGTAATGATCACTTCTGATTTTGGTAATGGATTAACCTTAGAGCAGAGTAGAAACTTGAAGCTACCACTCTCATCCCAGCTGGTAGTCTAGCCATTTGCCCATCTGTGATCTGTGCTAGCTGAATCAATCAACCTACATCAATGGCAAATTATGTGCTAGGCCTTTTATGATGGAAGCATTTCCTTCTCATTTGAGGCAAACAACCTTTTGGAAAACATCCGAAATCAGCAAGACTGAAGCAGCATCTAACATTAACAAGATAATACTTACAAAATGCAAACAGTTAATACAGAAAAAAAAAAGAGAAAAAAAAGTAGCTTCTAGAAGTAATGGGATCAAAAAGAGATAATGCAGCCAACTTTCTAGTTACTCTGACTTTTGAATCTCTTAGAATTCCTATTTTCAAGCTTGTCTGTGCATATGTGATTTTTTTTAATTTTCATGAAATGAAACAAAAGCCAAAACACTTATATAAGCAACCCATTCTGGGTGCTTTATGACTCACAATTAGATAGTAAGAAACCATAGCACACAACCTATGAAAGAGGATTCTTTTTGAAATTGTCCAAGATGAGCAAAACATGGAATTAACTGTTAATGCTGTTTTAAATGCACTGTGATAAACAGCACTGGAACAATGTGGTTTTGTAGCTTTACATTGTGGTTAAGAATATGAAATACACAAAATGTTTAAATACCTAGAAATATAATTTATTTACTAACAGAACAGATCTGTAAATTCTGTTATTTGGAGCACAGACTGAAAAAATTTTCCTCTTCACTTTCTGGTAAATGACTTACAAGTTGAAGCAGCTCTGGAGGGCAACCAGAAAAGAGGAAACTGAATGTAAACCTTCCAGAACCGCGCCTGAACTGTGTTGTGAATCCCTTCCTGTCACATTTCGAAAAGTATTCAACTCACTGAAAAATTAAGTACAATTCAGCCCTCAGCACAGGGTAATAGGAGGCTTTTAAGCATCTCATCTCTCCTGTGTTAATACATTTGCCCTCATAAGTGCATCACACCACCCTTTGTCACTTGTCCAGAATAATCACTTATTGTTGCTACCAAAGAAGGGAACACCAGATGTTTCTGCTCCAGTGGTAAAAATTCCAGATGTTACATAAACACTCTTGGGTCTTATACATGTAAATACCTGGCTAATAGGTCCTGTGCTGATGGATAGCACTTCTGGATATATCACACAGTGCAGCAGGTTGTAGGTCCAATAAAAATCATTACTGTTCTGCATCTGTATTGCTTCCTTCATTTAACTATGAATCAGTTCTACTGAAAATGCTTGCCTCCTTTCACACCCACCTTTAGCTGTCCCTGTTGCTAAACCAGTGGCTCCAGTCTTCACCTGAGACCAGCCAAGCTTGGGAAAGAGACTGACTCTCTTTTCACAGAAAGCCAAGAGAGGCCCAACTGTAGACACTGTGAGGGGAACAGACAAATGAGAATTGATGTAGTCTGTTGATTCCCAGAGTTATCTGACCAGGCAGATCTGCTCTGGAGAAACAGGTAGAACCATGTAATCATTTAGGCTGGAAAAAACCTTTGGGATCATCAAGTCCAACCCTTAACCTAAAACTGCCAAGTTCACCACTAAACCATGTCCCCAAGTGCCACATCTACATGTCTTTTAAATACCTCCAAGGGATGGCAACTCAACCACTTCCCCGAGTAGCCTGTTCCAATGCTTGAGAAACCTTTCAGTGAAGGAATTTTTCCTTATAGCCAATCTAAAGCTCTCCTGGTACAACTTGAGGCCATTTCTCCTCATCCTATTACTTGCTGGTTGTATCAGAGGCTTCAAATTGCATAGTAAATACATCCTTTGACACAGCATGTTAAGGAGAGGGGAAGACAGCATTCAAAACAGAGCTGCAATAGGCCAGCATTAGTTCACCAGCTTTTGTATTGGATCCCCATAATAAGCAGAAATGTTTCACAGTAGATCAAAGTTCATTGTGAAGGAAAAAGCAATTTCTGGAATAGATTATAAAGGATCCTGTTCTGCTTTGACTTGGTCTGTAACTTCGAGGTTTTCCATGTTTCTGATGTTATCAGAAATAAGGCCACACAGAAAAAATATAAGGAAAGCTACATATACACATATTCAAGTAAATAACAACATAGAAAAAGGGAAAGGGTGCTGCATTTCACGGCAGCAGTGATTACTTGAAGCTCAGAAACAGGAGAAATGTCAGGCCCTGTTCCAGATCTCTTGCTCTAGAGAAAGTGGGGAGGAGGGAATGATCCAAAGAGAAACAAGTCGATGAGTCTTTTCTGGGTAAATAGCAGAAATATCACCCTCCCTGGAGGATTTGGTTACTCAAAACAGTACAGTAGGACACAGGGTCTCAATTCTTTGTCATGGTGACAACTCTTTGTTTAAAAGGTGAAGAAAACTATTGGAAGTAGGTGGGCATTTAGATTTTATCACAAGGAGAAACTGTTAAGGACTGAAAGGTGGAAGGCAATGCAGGTGGAAGTGATCCTAAGACAGCAGAGGAAGGGAAAGAAGAGGAGAATGAGGACAATGGCTTCAAAAAAAAGAAGAAAAAAAAGCAGCAGAGTTCAACACATTCAGAACTGTGAGGCATGGTTTCTTGGGAAGATAATCTAAAGTAGAGAGGAATGCAGGAGATCAGGTAGTGCTGAAAGAGACTGTATCAAAAGCACAATAGCAGTCTACCTGAGTACAAAGGAGAGACAGTGAACATAGCTTGAAACCAATATGGTTACATTAGGAGCACTTTAAAGACCAATAATCAAAAAGCAACTGTATAGAAAGTGGGAACAAGGACAGGCAACTAAGAGTATAAAGGAATAGCATAAGCATGCAGGGATAAATGAGAAAGGCTAAGGCATAAGATGAATTACAACTAACAAGGACATAAAGACAACAAAGAAGGCTCTATAAATACATTAAAAGTAAGAGCAAAGAAAAGCATAAACCCATCAGTTAATGGAGAAGAACAAATCTGATGATGCCGAGAATGCAATTTTATCTCTGCCACAGCCTCCAGAAAAAAAAGATTAGTTGTGACCCAATACTTAACACAATTAATTCTAATAAGGAGATGAGAGAGCTGGCCAGAACAGGGAACAAGTTGAAAACTGTTTAGATGAGTTAGGGCTTGCTTGCCCAGGGATATAAAAATGCACTAAGTTCAGGTGTGAATATACCCTGCACCAGCCAGCACCTGCTTTAGAAGTGATGCACATCTGTATCCGCAGAATAAGTGGGCAGAGGTGTTATATTGTTTCAGACGCTAGTTGGTGTCTGACCTTGACAAGGAGATGCTGGTGACAGACCTAGGATATTTCTAGAGATGAAAGAAGGAATAGATTCACACAGGTAAATTTCAGGACTCAAGAGATATTTTTTTTCTTTTTAGACAATTACTTGAATCTGAACAGATCTGAAAAGTATGCAAAGAACGTGGGTCAGAGCCCCACAGCTACCAGCTCCGTGCAAATGGGCAATGCCAGCTTTGCTCTGCCATCTGCTGTGGAGGCTGGCCCTGCAAAAAAATACAAGCAAGAGTTCCTACAGTCAGAAACACAACCCTTGGTGTTATGGGATGTGTTACCCAACAGTTTCCGCTGCTCAGTCAAGGTACAGACAACCTCCTATGCTCCAAGACCTTGTAATGCACAGAGTGACTGCCCAGGATGTGTCCCTGCCTACTGTCCTCCATATGGCACAGACCAGATGAAGTGTGTGCTCTCAGGACTCCAAGTTTTAACTGTCCTCTATTAATAACACAGATTCTTCTTTCTGCAACACAAAGTGACTCTGCAGCATTTTCTGGTAAGGGAAATTATAGCTTGGCATCTGTTCTTTTCACTGCCAGAACCAGATTGCTCATCTTATTATATCTTACAAAATGCTCAAGACCTGCAAGGAGAAAATTGATTTTCAGTATGGCCTTTTTTTGTTTTAATAGGCACACTTAAGATCATGAAAAGCACTATGCCAGTTCCAGCCACACCACAGCTCTTTTGCAGGGACAGCAATCGTAAGGGCATTAGGAAATAAAACTGAGAAGCTTCAAAACATAACATTCCAACACTGACTGACATCAAGAAGCTCTGCACAATGCTGTCCCATTTCAGCTCATCTGGGAACAAGTCTACCACTTAACCCTGGGGGGTGAGTGAGCACAGCAGAGAACACCCTCATACCACAAAAAGAGGGGGACATTTTGTAGCTATTCCCTTCTCCTGCAATCTCTCCATTTACAGGTGGACTAACTCCCAAAGCCACAATTTCCAACTGAGCCAACACAGTACCAGAGACATTAAAGAACAGCCTTTGCACTTTTATAAAGATGGCACAGTAGCACAGGTTCAAAAGAGGAAGCAACCTGATGGCTGGAACTGATATTGCTATTGTCACCCACGTTAAGGGGTGGAAGGACCACACAGCCAGGAAGAGCTGTGTATCTGCATTTAAACTGTGCTCTTTGCTGAACAGAATTGGTGTTAAATCAACGGAGAAGATCATTCCTGACTTTTATCCTGTTGCTACACCTTACCAGCAAGAGGAAAGTGACAACCACCTGCTGGGTTACACATGGCTTTCCTAAGCCTCACACTATGAAGTAAAGCTGTAAGAGGTAAGGATCCGCGGAAAACAGCATACCCTTACAGTTGATGTGCCTTCTACAAAAATTTCACAGAGCAAGTGAATGTCTCTGTTCCTAGAAGCAATCTGAATTTCTTTACAAGGCAGTCCAGCAGCTGTATTTGCCAAACGGAGGTCAGAGAATAGGCATTATTAATAAATAGCCATTGTCTGTATGGTACTCATAGCATTTGCACCACAAACCTACATGGCTTGAAGACACAGCCTATAGCTGGCCGTGCCCCAGAAGCATTTCCAAGAGGCAGTGCCCGGACACAGACCCAGGAGCTGCAGACAAGCTCAGAACAGAGTCCAGCTCCAGTGTACAATGATCAGCCTTTGGCTGCTACTGAGAGCACCAAAACACAAAAGCCAAGAGAAAGAAAATGATCTGACTTCCAAGTCAAACTGTGGCACCCCTCTTAGGCTTACAGTTCTGATTTAGTCCCTTTGCATGTCCCTTTCCCTGTTCCCATTCAGACCTTCGCCGAATCCAGAAGGGAGAAGCACAAACCTGCTATGAGGTTCTAAAAGAAAATACTAACCCCAAAATTGATCTATTCACATCGTTGAGAAACTGACAGCAATAAACCTTCCCAGAGAGACCCTTTCTGTTACCTCCCTGCATCCCACAGTTCAGCAGGTACATTGAGCTCAGTGGCACCCATGATTATTAATGTTCCATCCTAGTTGTTGTAGAGCAGCTGAGCACAGAGAGTTTTCCTCCCTGTGCTCGAGCATTGCAGCAGCAGCAGCACAGAGGATGCTTTCACCTCCAAAGGTGGGGGGAGGAACAGCTACAACAACCTCAGTAAAGCAGATGGGTCAGAGGGAGAAGCACTTTAGCCTACAGAGATGCAGTCTCTATTCAACAGGCACATTGTGCAGCTTAGTTAATGTTACTGTGCTGGTTTGATACATAAATCATGCATTAGCACTTTTGTTCTCTGTCCGCAGGGCACACATAACTAACTGACGTGGCGCAGAATTTGCTTTGGCTCAATAGCAGAGCTGCTATTCTAAGGGCATTCATTAAGTGGAAATGGCCAAGGGAAGCAGACACAGTACAGTGGATATTTCCCTTCTAATTGCCTATGCATATCTGTTGAAAGCCCTCCTACTTTTTTCCTCAGTTTTAGCAGCTGGAGAAAGGACTGTATATGGACACTGAATAACTGGGTGTTCAGAACCTTTCCAGATTTATTAAAGTAACTTTTTTCATTCCTCACCAGGACCTCTTTCCTCAATTTCCTTCCCAGTTTCTTGGGGATAACAAAGACTGCTGCCCACAGCCAGGACTATGTACCATTCCCCTCCAAGTGACTTAAGCCATTTTTTCAGAGGACATTGTTATTTTTTCTAATCTTCCAGCATTTTATATTAGCAGATCACTTATTTACCAGCTTCACCTCCCACCATCACTGGTCTTCACTGGCTAAAAACCCCACTACTGCTTCTCTCAAAGGACTGCAAGACCTGCCGTAGTCTTCACATATGCAATGACATCCCTTCCCATACATGGATAAATCCCGCGTTGAACTCAACAAGCTAGGGGTGCAGTCTGCAGAAATCTCCTTTCAGAATAAAGTTTGTGCTCTACATGCCAATGAACTTAAGTTTAGCCTGAACTACAGACAGAAGATCAGTGGTCCTATTCCACTACTGTTTCCATCCTGGTAATTTTACAACGGGGTAAACAGAACACAAAAGCACTGAAATAATGGAAGGTAAAACATAAGTCATAGGAGCTGCAGGTTCAAGTGTCATTTGCCAAGGTTGTGCACAGTAAATGCAACCTGCTAAGACACTCCAAGGGAACAGACACCTGTAAGCAGTTTGAGAAGAGAAGCCTTTGAAAGTAAGATAAGACTAGGGCTGAGCTGAGTTGAGGCACACAGAAAATACTGGAATCAATTCCAAACAAGGCTCAGTCTATGTAACCCTGCCCAAGGTTAGAGACATTGATAATGCTCAGAAGTTCACAGGGACCAGATCTGATGACTCTGAAAAGAAATAATGAAATTCAGAGACCGCCTCTATCAGTTGTGGAAATTTTCTTTTAATGTCCTGGGAACTTCACCATTTAAAGCTGGAAAAAAAAAACCAAAACAAAACAATCACACCACCTTACAGCAATTAAAATTGTTTTAAAAAGTCAAAGTTTGATGGCAGGAAGGTAATCTGGAAACAGTCTGCAAGTCTGACTTAGGATGAGTCATGCATATTTTATTTCCTTCTTCAAATGCAAATGCATGTCTAATGTATTTAAAGTTTTGTCTATTGCCAGGCTGCTTTAGCAGCAGATGTACAAAGGGAAAGAGATGACAAGGTAACTGCAGCAAGACAGCTTTCTCAGCACTTGAAACCCTGAGTATATCAGCACAGTAGACATAGTGATGATCCACATATCCTAAACGGTACAGAAGGAGGCAAAAGGAAGGGTAAACAGTCAAGGAGAATGGGAAGAAAAAAGGATGCCTTTCATTGCTAATGGGATTAAATGAGATAGGTGTTTAAGACCCAGCTGTATTTGTGTCCAACCATCTTGATGCTCCCTCAGTGCAGGGCAGGTTCTGGTCTCTTAAGTATCCTGAGCATCCTGAAGTTTCCTCCAATGCATGGAAAGCATTCTCCAGGCATCAAGTATACCAAAACACAGCCATGGTGCCCTTCCTCTTTCCCTTGATCATGTGCCTGATTGGTAGATGGGACATCTGGGAAGTTAAGCAGCACAGAAAACTCGGTAGATGGAAAACTCATGAGGAAGGGAGAAGGATGTTCCAAAGCTTTGTCTGTTTTGCATCAACAAATAGGCCAAAACCATGAGATCTGATGTGAAAACAATCTTTCTGCCGATCTGTGCCTTGCAAAAGCCCCAAGGAACACGTAGAAAGAGTAGGTTGGCACAACCAAGCCAACAGATGTAAGAGCGACAATGAATTACCATAGCTTTGTAAGAATAGCTTGCTTTGGGCCAGGTCTCAGAAGAATGTCCTGTCTGAGAGACAGAAACAACTCCAGTCATTATTGGGAAAGCAGAAAGCAAGTTTCAGTTTAGGACTCTGAGCCCCACGCCCATTCTATCTCCTACAGCACCAAAGCTTTCTCATGGCCAAGGGGTCTGGAAGAAGACCAAATCACTGAAAGTAAATTAGTATTTCCAGTAATACTACTCCTTTCCACCTAGTCTTATTCCAAATGACTAGAAGCTGCTGCTCACACAACAGTAGGCATGAGAGATGGAAGGAAACCAAGGGACCAATTAGGTCATTAATCCATCAAGTCGACAGAAGATTAGTCCTTTGAGCACATTTCTTACTGTTTCATCCAGTTTACTTTTTAAACAACCCCAGCAATGGAGAGTCTATATCACTTCCCTTGAGGAAATTACCCACAGCTTTTTAAAGATCTCTCACTGGGACAATTTAAATTCTTTACAGCCTAGATTTTCCCCTTTTCTTAATTTTATGTTACTGCTTTCAGCAACATTTTGTGGCCTGCTTTGTAGGCCATTCCCCAGCACGCATTCTGCACATGTGTATGCATCTTTCCTTATCCTCTAGCCATGTAAAATATATTCAGCATTTTCATCTTTTCCAAATGCATCTTCTTCCAGCCCTTTAGATTTAGGAAAAAGTGGTAGCTTCTTTTGGGAAGCTTTTCCCCTGAATTTTTCTCCCACTTGTCTCTATGATCTGCTGTCCTCCTGCTGTATTTGCAAAGCTTAGACTAGCACACTGATCTGCTGAAAGAAATAGGACAAGAAGACACAGCAGACTATGGAANATGGAAGGTAAAACATAAGTCATAGGAGCTGCAGGTTCAAGTGTCATTTGCCAAGGTTGTGCACAGTAAATGCAACCTGCTAAGACACTCCAAGGGAACAGACACCTGTAAGCAGTTTGAGAAGAGAAGCCTTTGAAAATAAGATAAGACTAGGGCTGAGCTGAGTTGAGGCACACAGAAAATACTGGAATCAATTCCAAACAAGGCTCAGTCTATGTAACCCTGCCCAAGGTTAGAGACATTGATAATGCTCAGAAGTTCACAGGGACCAGATCTGATGACTCTGAAAAGAAATAATGAAATTCAGAGACCGCCTCTATCAGTTGTGGAAATTTTCTTTTAATGTCCTGGGAACTTCACCATTTAAAGCTGGAAAAAAAACAAAACAAAACAAAACAATCACACCACCTTACAGCAATTAAAATTGTTTTAAAAAGTCAAAGTTTGATGGCAGGAAGGTAATCTGGAAACAGTCTGCAAGTCTGACTTAGGATGAGTCATGCATATTTTATTTCCTTCTTCAAATGCAAATGCATGTCTAATGTATTTAAAGTTTTGTCTATTGCCAGGCTGCTTTAGCAGCAGATGTACAAAGGGAAAGAGATGACAAGGTAACTGCAGCAAGACAGCTTTCTCAGCACTTGAAACCCTGAGTATATCAGCACAGTAGACATAGTGATGATCCACATATCCTAAACGGTACAGAAGGAGGCAAAAGGAAGGGTAAACAGTCAAGGAGAATGGGAAGAAAAAAGGATGCCTTTCATTGCTAATGGGATTAAATGAGATAGGTGTTTAAGACCCAGCTGTATTTGTGTCCAACCATCTTGATGCTCCCTCAGTGCAGGGCAGGTTCTGGTCTCTTAAGTATCCTGAGCATCCTGAAGTTTCCTCCAATGCATGGAAAGCATTCTCCAGGCATCAAGTATACCAAAACACAGCCATGGTGCCCTTCCTCTTTCCCTTGATCATGTGCCTGATTGGTAGATGGGACATCTGGGAAGTTAAGCAGCACAGAAAACTCAGTAGATGGAAAACTCATGAGGAAGGGAGAAGGATGTTCCAAAGCTTTGTCTGTTTTGCATCAACAAATAGGTCAAAACCATGAGATCTGATGTGAAAACAATCTTTCTGCCGATCTGTGCCTTGCAAAAGCCCCAAGGAACACGTAGAAAGAGTAGGTTGGCACAACCAAGCCAACAGATGTAAGAGCGACAATGAATTACCATAGCTTTGTAAGAATAGCTTGCTTTGGGCCAGGTCTCAGAAGAATGTCCTGTCTGAGAGACAGAAACAACTCCAGTCATTATTGGGAAAGCAGAAAGCAAGTTTCAGTTTAGGACTCTGAGCCCCACGCCCATTCTATCTCCTACAGCACCAAAGCTTTCTCATGGCCAAGGGGTCTGGAAGAAGACCAAATCACTGAAAGTAAATTAGTATTTCCAGTAATACTACTCCTTTCCACCTAGTCTTATTCCAAATGACTAGAAGCTGCTGCTCACACAACAGTAGGCATGAGAGATGGAAGGAAACCAAGGGACCAATTAGGTCATTAATCCATCAAGTCGACAGAAGATTAGTCCTTTGAGCACATTTCTTACTGTTTCATCCAGTTTACTTTTTAAACAACCCCAGCAATGGAGAGTCTATATCACTTCCCTTGAGGAAATTACCCACAGCTTTTTAAAGATCTCTCACTGGGACAATTTAAATTCTTTACAGCCTAGATTTTCCCCTTTTCTTAATTTTATGTTACTGCTTTCAGCAACATTTTGTGGCCTGCTTTGTAGGCCATTCCCCAGCACACATTCTGCACATGTGTATGCATCTTTCCTTATCCTCTAGCCATGTAAAATATATTCAGCATTTTCATCTTTTCCAAATGCATCTTCTTCCAGCCCTTTAGATTTAGGAAAAAGTGGTAGCTTCTTTTGGGAAGCTTTTCCCCTGAATTTTTCTCCCACTTGTCTCTATGATCTGCTGTCCTCCTGCTGTATTTGCAAAGCTTAGACTAGCACACTGATCTGCTGAAAGAAATAGGACAAGAAGACACAGCAGACTATGGAACGATATCAACTGCACAAAATTCCTTCCAGGAGGGAAAATAAAACACAGACATTTTTCTTCTCTGCTAAAGGAATGGGATGGGAGATTGGCTGGCTGTTCACTCCTCTGTCAGTAAGAGGTGTCCTATGAATGTGCCTTTACCTGCCTAGCAGAAGAATCAGGCTAACCTCTGGTACAAAGAAAGAAGGCAAGCACAAGCACAGAAAAAAACACTCGCAGGAAAACACGTTTCATATTGTCACCATTACCACATCCAGCCACAGCAGAGGTTTGCATCTCAAAGCACCACTCCTGTCTCTGGGTCAAGTCTCAACCTCCCCATGTGCTGAAATTGAGAGCAGCTGCAGTAACCACTTGTGGGACAGCTGATGGTAGTCAGGGCCTGAGCTGCCCTTCGCTAGATGTCAAAATGCACAGCCAAAGACTGGCTACACACTGGAAGAATCAATGGAGACAGTCCTTTCCAATCTGAGAGCTGGAAATCAGAGGAACCGAAGATAAGAGAAGGATCACACAATATGGAATAAGCAGTTTTTACAAGATGTTTTTGCTTAAGTGGGATATAAAAAGTAATTTTTTAGTGCAGCATCTAAGGAAGTTACTGCCTGTAATTACAGGCAGAAGAGTACCACAGACAGCACAGAACAGCTGCTGCCTATGCATAGGCAGAGGTTCCCAAGGTAGCCAGTTCTTCTCAAGTCAATTGCCTGCTGACTTGCTCACATAGAAACACTGCAAAACACTCTATAAATTTCTCCAAAACACACTACAAATTACTCCAGCTTCATTGAAGCCAGAAGCTTGTCCAGATTTTATATCTGATGAAAGTCTGTCTGGGAGCCCCAGTCACACAGGCCATTCCCACAGCCCCACTGACTTCACAGGGACTGGCACGCACCAGTGAGAGCACCTCTGGGCCAGGATGAGCTGGAGAACGGACTCATGGTGCTATGTCTGTCCACTACAGGCCTCTTTGTTCAACTGCAGGAGAAAAGACAGAGGCATATTTCACAAAACCAGAGAGCCACAGGCTACTAGGAAAGTCCAGAGGTGGTTTGGCCTCAGATAGTAACTGAGGGAATAAACAACGGCTGCTTCTCTGCTCCTAGTTGAACAGGAGTTTGGGATCATGAGCAATACAAATATGCTCACTATGTCAGGTCTGTCTCTTCCTCCAACAGATGGAGATCTCATTAATGCATTTTTACACCACACCATCATAGTTTCTCTTGACTTTCAACGGCTTTGAGCTACAACCATACACTTTGAAGAGCTGAGCTTTTTGCGTACCTGATAAACTAAACTTTAAACTGATTGTTGAAATATCCAAGCTGTTAATGCAATGACTGCCAGCTGAAGCCTCACTCTCTTCACTGCTTAATCTTTACTTACAGTGTCAGAATTCATTTTTTCTTTCCCACTGCACTCCCTGTTCCCAATTGTACATTCCCAAGCACTCACACACACCCCTGTTGCACCTCCACTGAGCATGCTGCTTACAAGACTTCTGGAAATAGATCATTCAAGAGAGCGTTTATTTGTTTCAAACAATAAACCAAAGCAAGCAAAAGGAACAACTCAATTACTGTTTACTTGAGGACAAAACTAGAGTGTCTTGGATACCTTTGTGTGCAGTAGAAGGCAAATTTCCTGTTACATTCATCTCCAATTTCTCTTCTAGATTCCTAAGCAATAGTAAGCAGTAAGCTCTCTACTCTGCCAGAAGCAATTGCATTTTAGAATAAGCAGTTACAACAAAAGTTTAAGTAGAAAGCACAAACGTCAAGATGCAGCTACCATGCCCAGCAAGGGGGACAGAGCTGTTTCCCACCTTATCACCACCTATGGCTTCAAGCAATGCACAGACTTACCTGAGCCATGAGCCCAGCATCTGAGTAAGAAATCCCCACCCTTCTGCTGTGTCAGACAAGCCCTTCCTCCAAGCTGCCACCAGCTTCTTTTGTTCCAGCCCAACCAAGAGGCAGAGGAACTCAGAACTCCAAAGCCAGAAGCATCCTCCACATTGCTAACCCCTTGCTCCTCCTCCGCGCTGCAAATTTGAAGGGTTTCTACTCTCTCCTAAGGGCCGGGTAAGCAAGGACAGACAGCTGCCCTTTCTGCAGAAAAGGGCATTTGCTGCTCTCTTGCCAGCGGAGGGACAATGTCCAGTCCCCTGAGGAATGCAGGTATCATCTCCTCTACATGACATTTGCACAGTGCTTTATAACACAGCTATGTAAATGTAAGACAATCAGGGGGTATTGTTCAAATCCTGTACACCCATCTGAAGCCAAGAGGGTAATGCCAGTTTACACCATCCAAGTATCTAGGTCTGTGTAATTGACAATTAGAGATGAAGCACAGGGACTGAAAGCAATAAGGCCAAGTTTACTTAGGTCTATGGCCAGCACTGAAGTACAGTTTTACTGTGCACAATCTTACTGAAAAGCAAAATTCTGTAAGAACAGTTTTACTGAAAAGCAAAATTTTCTCAGATGAAAACAAAATTCAAACCAGCTGAAGGCATCATCTGACACTGCATTTGTCATTGCAATGGCTGGAAAATTTTCCAGTCTGTTGAACAGCACATACAATCTTTGCAGGTGAGTCAGAAGAACCCTAAGGCACAGAACAGCATGTACGGTAGAGGTCAAATAGCACTATGCTGTGAGCACTGAGGCCAGCAGAAGCTGTGAACACACATGGGTTTGAGGACACCACTTGGCAAAGTGGCATTTTCTACTTTTCTTCTACTGAAGCTATGGGAACACTAACACTGCAACACTCCCCCACCCTCCCTGCCCCAGTTAAGTCCTAATTAAAAGAGTTGGCAGAGGTGATTTACCTAACCCCTGTGTGCAACACAATCAGATGGCTAGAAAAACCCCAAGTCCTGAATTCCAACAATTCTATCTCCTTATGCTTTTACCTGACAGATCAAAGAGCTTCTTTCACACATTTCCTCTTATGCGACACCATCCACTGGCCTAAGACATTTTCCTTTATTAATAAATACTCTAACAATACCCTGAAAGTCACAGGTAAAAAGTGCTGGCGCTCCACAGGGCAGTGCATGTGAAACACTCCAGTACTTTGTCCAGAGCTTTCCATGCAGCTCCCTGTTTAATGAGTCCATCACCAGGTTTAATGACCTGCCAGAGCTTTAGAAACACTTTGCCCTCCTCATCAATGATTCACACGCAGTCTTAAAACTGTGCACAGATTAAAGAGGCTGCTGCTCCCCCACCTCGCTTCAACCCAAAGCAGTTTTAAATATTTCATCTCACCACAGAACTCTTCTGTACACATCCCAAAGGCGTTCTGAGAAGCTCTCGCTGGGAGTCCGGCTTTGTCTGGCCAAGAGCCTGCTGGCACCACGAGAATGCTGTCGCTGCCAGGCCTGCCCACATCCTTTATTTACTTTTTTTAATGAGTCCTGCATGACCCCAGCTCTCAAGAGTGGGGACAGGGGTTTCTGAGGTGGTTGGTGCTCTCTGTTTATGGAAAAGCAGATGGAAGCCCTGATTGTAGGGACAGAACAAAGAAGTACCTGATCCACAATTACTGGGGTCAGCAAGAGCCTTCCTTTGGCTTCAAGGGAAAGAGAGTCGTGACCCTCTTTTCCTGTCAGCTCTGGTAGTATTTAAAAGGGATCAACAAATGCAGAAACATAGGCAGGATCTTCCACTTCCCAAATAAGTAAGTTGAGGATGACCAGTCTTCTAGGATACCCAGAACACCTTATAGCTCTTACTGCAAAGCAACCCTGATGTGAGAGATCTCATGGACCAGACAGCCATAGAGACTTCCCTCCCCTTCCCCAAGTAAGTCTATGCCCTGTGATATAGTCCTCATGAACACGTTTTTTGGTCCCTGGGGAAGAAGAGCAAAGGAGCCCAGGGAGAGGAGAAAAAGACCTAGAGCCACTCCTCAGCTTTGCCACCAATGGCAGGATGCTGCTGATACTAGTCTCAGCCACTGCTTCACCATCTCCCAGACAGGAATGCTACTAGCAGATCGCACTGTCCACAGCATTTTGGGATTTACACGTCCCTTGTACAATACAAGCTACTACGTTACTAGGAATGGCCATATTTACGCAATACTGTGGCCATGCACACCACTCACTTGTAGCAGGCAGAGCTCTGCCCAACATGCTGCATGTTGCTATAAATGCAACTTTTCCACAGCGTCTCTAGGCAGATTCGTGCAGCTTAATAGTGTTTTTCCAAGTATTCATATACGTTCCCTTAGGATTATATGCTAATTAAACAAAGAAATAATTAAAAATATCAGGAAACACAACAGTGAGAGAATTGATTATTAAGCACATCATCATACACTCTCTCATCTGTTTTTTTACTTTGTCCTCACCCTCCTTTCACCAGCCGTACACAACATCTTGCCCTTAGGCATTCACAGTTAGTGTTCCCCCCGACTGTTGATAGGTCACTAATTTAATGGAAAATCCATTTTCCAGCCATTTGGCTAGTTCCGCAAAGAGACAAATCATATTCTCTAAATAAATAATTTGTAATTTTTGATTGGCAAATCATTTATGCACTTAAAAAAAAAAATTAGTTAACCAGCTCTGAACACAGAAAGAGGACAAATCCAGGGAAGGAGACATGCAGAGAGACAAACGCACACACACACAGAGACACACAATTTCCTTTGCAGCTGCCTCAGCAGCTCTGGATTTCTGCCCTTCTGGCATGTTTCTCACCTAGAGGCCTTGGAAGAGGCAGGGAGCATGTTGCAGCCACCTGAACACATGTCCCCATATCTTTGCTTTCCTGTACAGAGGACTCAGTTGGATTTCACAGCTTGTAGGAAGTGGCAACCAGACTGCATTTCCCCAGGGTTTTACAAAGCAGATTTATTGGCAGTGGAAGGTGCCTGCTGAAGGCATGAGGAATCAATCCCTGTCCTCACAACAGGGGTACAGGACAACCTTAGTCCATGCTGTCCATCCGCCCTGACTGGTGGGGACTTCAATTTCTATATTGATTCAACCTTAGGAGTGTTTGGAAAGGAGACCTCCATCACAATGAGTTGAGCTGCGACCACATAAATCACAAAAAGACTTTAAACCATAGTGACTTTTGGGCCGAAATGCATGAGATCCACCAGCAAAGGGCCACAAGACCTATCAGCTCAACACAAACAGACAGTTCATTTTCTCTGTTTTAAGATAAATTGTGATAGGAACAGGGAAGATCTCAAAACTTTCTGGTTCTGGTTTTCTGGTTCTCTGTCAGTCCATCTCACCTGGTTTCTGGATCTTCAACCATCCAGCCTTTACCAGCTGGGTCGTCCATGGCTAACAGCCACACTCAGTCTCCACATGCCTGTGGTCACTCATGGCATAGGAAAGGTTTCTTAGTAGATCATCCTGGGGCCCTCCAGAGAATTCCTGACCTTTGGATTTTCATTTAAACCAACTTAAAACACTTAGGGCCTCCTTGGTGCAGAACAGCTTGCACAACTCCCTTCACAGCACTCTCCCATGGTCAGAACTGTGGGTGAGGAACCAGATGATGCCCCTACACCACCATGGACAATACAGCTGGTACCACTTGGTCACATCATTTCCTTGTCCTCATTTCTTCTCTCATCCCATGATGGGAAATGAGGACAAAACCCCTCAACAGGTGAAAGGAATCACATCAGTCCACAGCAGATATGGCCAAATCATGAAAATTTTTCTTTGTTGATGTACTCAGAAAATGAAGCCTTGCCTTCTCCTTTGTATTTCAGGTTTTCCAATATGAGGAAAGAGTGATGAGCTCCATGGGCCTGCCAAGGGTAGCCCTGCCTGAGAGAAAAGTCAAAGATCCCTTTACTTAGTGCAAAACTAAACAAAAGTGAGCAATAAAGCACTGCAGAAAGTGAGCAGGTAAGTACTTGCACTTTATCTTCAGTCAATATCTTTTCAGCATGGCTGATCTCTGAAATCTGATTTTGTGTTGTACTGCAAATCCATACCCCCTGGGAAGCTTACATCCCTCTTGCTGAGCATTAGCTCTCACTTCATTTGTCCGCACAATTTCTACGCAGCTGTCATCTCGACATCCAAGCAAGCTTAAACAAAAACATAATCTCTCCATAAAGTACACCTCTATACTTGAATAGCTGTTGCTCTCAGGTGTCCCATTCCATGAAATCCATCACCAAACCACTTTGCCTCCCTCAGCGAAGGGAGGATGTTGAGAGAAGAGAGCTCTGTAATGCATCTCAGGCTCAGTTTACTGGGGCTCACTGCCTCTCCCTGGCTCACTCTAATCTTTGCTGGGGGTGAGGGGCCATGGCATGGCTCCTAGGACAGAGCCACTGTGGCAGCCATGGAAGGATCCGTTGTACATCCTCACTGGACAACAAAGCCGTCACACTAGGATGTGGCAAGAGAAAGCTTTCAGTTAAAGAGCTGTGTGATGAACAACCAGACCTTGAGGAGAATGCCGTGACAAGATGAGGGAGCAATAAAGTATCTATTGCAATAATATCAATTCACTCCCTCTTTCTTTTTTATCTCTCTTCCTGTCCAGTGACTCAAGACATTAAAGAAAAGGGAACTGATCGATGCAGTTCTGCTGCTGTTCAAGCTGCGTCCAGAAAACATTTTGTTTCCCCATTACCCCTTCTTAGCTCCAGCTATATTACCACGATGGGTGCAGGGTGAATGACCACATTTCTGTATAACCTTTGTCCAGAAATCCCTGCAGTTTAACCACAGCAGGAAAATGTTACACAAAAGGAAAAGATGTAGGTGTTGAGGCTGTTTCCAAGCCGCCTTCAAGATAGCTGTCTCCAGCACAGCTCAGCCAGAGAGCCATTGCCACAGCCCTCCCTAGGGTTCTCACTGGAGTACCAGTGCTAAAGCCCAGGCACCACACTGAACTACCAGTAGCACCAGGGCTCCTAAAGCAAGAGATGTCAGGTACCCACTGTGCTTCTAAAAACCTTACTCATTTGGCCAGTTTGAGTCACATGAAAATCACGCTTGGCAAATCTCGAGGATCAAAGGAGCATCTTCATCCCTAACAGAAGCAGGGTGACCTTTAAGAAGTTTTATCAGGGTTGAGTTTGTCCCAGGTTATATAAAATAATTGCAGTAGTCTCAAAGCTGTGAAACCTGGGTATGAGGAGACAATTATGTTGGTATTTACACTGAGGAGTTAAGGTTAGTGGAACCAAACCCAAGCCGGTGTGAATCATTGCAGTTCCACTGGAGGGAACAGTTATTTACTCCAGATTAAAATCTGTTTCAGTAAGTTGAACAGAACAAGAAAGGGCTATAAACAGAATCAGACTTATAAAACAGTAAAACACAATTTTCTGTTGTTAAAGTAAATCTCTCTCCCACATTGGATTTCAAATCTGAGGGCCATGTCGGGTGAAAAGCAAGTTCCTCTATTTGCTGACTTACACGTGAAAAGGGACATAGCCTTTTGAGGCCTGTCAGCTGTAACCCACTTGCCACATCAGGAAGCGCGGCTCGTAGACCGATGGGCCCAGCTCCCCCAGCCACCTCAGCCTATCAGTTAAGTCCTTTCTCCAGATGCAAAGATGGGTCCAAGGACTGCAGCATAGGTATGGGATTTCAGAGGCCTGGGCTCCATCCTTGCTTCTACTACAACTATTCATCAAGGCTTTCAGGTTGTGTCTTAACCAGTCAGCCTTCAGGATTACCTTGCGCTTACACCAATGCCTATCTGTGGAAAAAACAATCTCTGTTGAGGTCCAGGGACTGGGCCCCATGACACTGGGTGCTTCTCTCCTGGCCCCCCATTCTCTTCCTGCTCTGCCTCTCTTCATTGCATCACTGGAAACCCGCTGCCTTGACGGCTCTGCCACAGGGAACCAGGGTCCAGACCAGACCTGCCACTCCTTATTCCTGATACCCAGCTCTTCCATGTCCTGCTTCTTCCCACAGCCCAAGAGGAGGAACCTTCTGGCATCTCTGCTTTCTGAGCAAGCAGCACGCTGCAGGCGGCTAGGTGCACTGCAAGGTGATGTACAGATGGGACAACAGTAGCAGACAGAGGTAATCTCTTATATTAAATCATCTGGGATGTGGGGTGAGGGGAACAGAGAAGCTTTTGAGCACATTAACCCTTGTCACATCACTCCACCTACAAAAGGCTTATAGTGTTACAGCCACTAGAGCATTGCTGCTACAGCAGGGCTGACAGAGAACTACAAAATGAGGACAAGCACTTTGACTTTACACTGCCCTGTAATGCCAGCAGTTTACATTGACCTGTAGTGGTGACCCACAACAACATTCAGCATTAATCTCAGAGACCACGTAATGAGCAGCTCCCCTCCAGCCTCCATCCTCTGCAACATGGGCAGCCTTTGCACATTGGGGTGTTAAATCAGCAATCCACTACTTCTCTGGCGTTGTCATGGGAATCCCCTGCTCAAGTTTCCCCACCACAAGAATCTTATTCCCAGTACTGGGCTTTTCAGCTATGGCTGTTGAGCTGATCTGCATATTAATCCAATAACCCTTTGCAATTACATAAGACGAGAAGCAGGGAGGGGCGGGGGGAGAAAAGATGGAGCCCTCTGCAGATGTTGTCCTCACATATGGTCTCCCATATGGCTGTGTGTCACTGCTGCTTCACTTTAAAAGATCTCTCTCTTCAGAGAGTAGCTCCAGACCCTTCCATACTGCAATCAAGAGATTGATTAAGAACCAGGTAACACTGCAGGCCACTTTGTCATTGCTGATAGAAGTGCTGAACAGCCACCTCTAAATTACAGCTATCAATCTCTCAGGCTGTACATGGATACATTAATTATTTCTTCTATTCCCTACAGAGGCAGATGCTTCCTGTTTTCTTGACATAAGCTGTGTGGATCACTTGCCCATCTGGCTTCTCTATGTTGTTATAACGGTATCTTTCCCTCAGATGTTATCCTTCAATTTCTAATAGCCTCCACAGGGACACAATATTATTCTTTAGCATTTCTAAAAGATATGTCTCTAATCCTCCGAAATTTGCTAATTCACGCTGAAATTCCTGTATGGTGTTGGGGTGTACTATCAGCCTGGATTTACAGGGTATGTGAGTCTGCTAGCAATGACATGACTTCCCAAACATCCCAGTGATGACCAGTGACAAAGTAGAGACACAAGCGGAGATTTTAAAGTTGGATTTCACACCAGCAGGTAAGGATAAGGGAAGCAGCAGCACCACAGGGTGAAGCCACAAGCAGACTGGCAGGGCCACCAGCAGCTGCAGCTTCACAAGATCCGACAAGTCCACTGCAGACAGAGAAAGCTCTGGGGTTTCTGCATGGGGAGAAAGCCTCTCAGCATGAATTGCATCAACAAAACTGGAGTGCTCGCTAACTAGCAGATAAAAAAAGAACATGGTTCAGGGGACCAAGTTCACACCTGGTCCATAATCCTTGAGTGGAAGATAAGCATAGATGTGACATTAGAGCAATTCTACAAATGATCTCTCCTAAACATCAGTTTCTCCAGGCAAAGAGAAATGGGCAGTTTTCATAGCAGTTCCTTCTTTATGACTCACTTTCATGTCATTATACCAATAAGATCCTGTCTCTCCAGGGTATTTTTCTCTGGTGATTAAAGTTGTGAGCCTTCGACCTTGTGCCTTATCAACACTACACAACACACACTATAACCACCTAGAAACTTGCTGCCTTTCATCCCTTATTGCTTAATAAACTTGCCAGCAGACCTATTGCAACAGAATAATGAAGCTAAGCAATTGCATTCAGCTCAGTAAATCTGGAAGCAGAGCCTGTTAAAAATAAATAAAATTAAATTAAAAAAACAACCTAATTGCAGAAATGTGGAGTGTTATGAAGAGATCCCTCAGTTCAGCCAGAGTTCACAAACCACTCACTCCTATTTCAGCTGCTGAGCAGCAGTGTGAGAGAAGATGAGGGTAGGGAGCTGCATAAATCTAGAAGAGGAGCAAGAGGAAGTGTCAGGACAGATCCCCACACCATCTGCACTTTAGGGAGCTGCTGCAGGGGTTGCAGACAGCACAGCCTTTGGCATGAGGTGCTCAAGAAGGGAAGAGATGGTGCTCAGAAACAGGTGCTTTGGCAGAGCAATGTGGAGACAGCAGCGCAGCACCTGGCTCCTGAAGTTTCAGATTTGGTGAGAGTGCAGACAGCTGACATTAATAACCTGCAGTTTATGTTGTGTTAGTGTTGTAATTGGGTATTTGCTGGCACAAAGCATAAGACAGGTCCTCTTCCAATGCAAGGCATGGGCAGGACATAACAGTAAGGCACTGGGTAAGCACTGCATTTGCAGAAACATCTTACACTCTGCTATGCTGAGCAGTCATACAATGGCTATTCAGGTCCAGACGTCTGACCAAGGTGCCTAAGGAAAGGCCCTCTCCCACCGCTGCCTGTGTTTGGAGCATGTGGTGACCACATTTCCACCTCTGGATGCCTTGTTTGGGTCTTACAGACAGGCCCACAGAACATCTCATCTGCAGGATCACACAGAGGCATCCCACAGGGCCCATGACGCTGCCTGTCACATTCTGGTCAGCCTGGGACTGTCGGCATGTGAGACTAACAGTCACAGGAGTGTATTCAGCCTCCAAAAGATGGCACAAGAAAGCAAGAGCTTTGCTCACTTCCATATCTAATTCCCTCCAACAGCAAGGAGCATATTAGGGAAAAATGCCCAAATCATCCCAGGATTACCTACAACTGCACTGAACCCCTCTGCCTGTACAGCTCCCTGGCACACCAGCATATATCCCTCCCTTCATCTTTCATCAGGCAACAGCATCACACTGCAAGGCCCCCTTAGTGCTTCATTTCTGCAGCCATCAAGGGGGATCAGAATGGGAACACTAATTTTATTATTCATGGAAGGGCCTTCTTGACCAGACAGCTTGTCAGGACCACAAGGAAGCACAAATGCAACAAGGCGACCACATTGTTTTTCATGCAAAGCTATGGGCAGCTCCAGAGAGTTGATCCATCCCAATAAAAAGATGAGTAGCCTCCAGGATCCAGGGCTATCACAAGGGTTCAGTGGTTTCCACCACCACCATCACCCCAAAGTACTTTCTCCAGTTACGAAGGCACTTGTAACTGAAGCCAGAGCTCTGTTTGTCTTCCTGGGAGAAATTTCTGATGCAGGTGTAAGCTGATGCTGGGCCTTTCCACCAAGCTATGCAATACATCTCCTGCATAGGCAGGGAACAAGAAAAGGGACTTGCATAACCACAGCGCACTTCACAGTAAGCACTACAATTTATAGAACATAAATACTGTATATATACTGCAGTGTTTTGCAGACAACATTATCATCTCAAAGGGTAGGTAGGAAATGGGAATAACAGCTTGTAACAACTGTAGCACAGACAGCTGCTTTCTTTGCCATGTCTAATGCTATTTGGGGAGGCAAAATAGGTCTACCAGCAGTGCCTCTGTTCCTGCTAGCATACGCTGCAGCTCCACCTGGGGCTTCTGCTGAATAATTAGGTTAAAGAAGGCACAGTCATCTAAAAAAATCTTATTGAAGCTTTCTGGGAGAAATTTCAGATGAAATCATTCGTAACTCCAAGCGCATTCATTCCCCAGAGAGCAGAGGTGTTGTACCTCACACTAGGCTTTTACACTGCATTTGACACAGACTGTCTGACCCAGTCACTGTGCCTGAAAACCCATGGACAAGATTAAGGTCTCATAATGCTAGGTGTCACAGTTAATGGCACATTTCAGCCACACACAAGATTGTTTAAAAGTTTTCTGCCACCAAAAAAGTCTGTCCTAGTCTTCCTATCCCTTCTCCTCCCTTTCTGAAACCTGATTATCAGGCACATGGTCCAACTCCCTCTTCTGTCCTCATGTAAGACCCTTCAGAGAGCCAGTTCAGCTCACTAATCTGACAGAAAGTGCTTCCTGTATTCTATCCTGAAGGGAAATTTTTGGATTTTACTTTTTTGCCAGGTTAGCGAGTTTAATCATTTCAGCAGGTGGTGACTAGCAAAACCAAAATAAAAGCTGACAATAGCTGTACCACCAAAGACATACAAACAGAAAGCAAAATCTTCAGCATCAGGAAGACATTGGATCAGCTAAACTGCACTGCTGAACTGCACTCTCCATTAAAGACGAAGTGTCTCATTTTAGACTTCTTTGTATTAGACAAATAGGTAATTTCTCTCCTATAGTCCACAGAAAATATAATATTTTCCCTGGTCTAGTTTATGCTAGTTGCTGGAAAGCTTGGTTCTACTGGCCAAAAAATCAGCTTTTTCTCATTTGTGCTTGGAGTTGGCCCTGAGGACGTTTGGCAGGATGCAGCTATGACATCTGTAATGGTAGCAGCATGGGAAAGGACTGCCAAGGTGATCCTGCTTTAGTAAGCAGAATCATACTGGACTTACACAGCCTTAAAGAAAACACAACCTGGGCCAGGATTTTAGCATGTAGATAAATGGAGTCTCAAACCATTTATCAAAACTTTTGCAAAGTGGCTGTAGCTGGAATGGGACCTAGCCCATTTTGTACGACTATTGCACAGAGACACCACGTCTGGTTCTGGAAGCCTCCAAGATTGGTACAAGCACAGCACAGAGTTGAGGAGAGCAGATCACTCTTTGCTCACCCTGTTCTTGCCTAGGTGTTTGATGCTGATCACTGTTGGTGACAGCATAGCATTGTCCCAGATCTCTGCTCTGACCCACCTGGGCTGTCTTCATGTCTAGCCTAGACACTCTGCAGCCACAGCCAAACAGTGGCTAGAAGCCTTTCTTGACTCCTTCCTTCTCTTCTGCTTTGAGCATTCAGAGCAAAGAAAGCTTTGCTTTTCCCTTTAAGGATGGATGTCAGACCAAGTGTCCCACATTGATGTCTGTCGGAGCAGCAACAGAAGGGAATTGCCATGGTTACATCCTCATTCATGGAATTAGGGAGAACAGCAGGATTCATGGAGCCAAACTCAAAGGCTCGCTTGTACATCAGAAAGCTGCAACTGGAGATGAGTCAACATCAGAGGGAAAAGAAATTGTTTCTCCCACAACACATAATGCCAAAAGGGACAGGCAGGAAACCCAGCATTGTGTCAGGGCTTTGAGAAAGGTGAGCACAATTACTCCTGTTAAAAGGCTTAGGGAAATATCTAGCCATTCTCAGAGTGGGCAGGCAGTTGCAATCCACTGAACTTCCTCCTTGAGGGCAAAGTCTGATTATTCTTTTAGAAGTGCAAACTCCCTCAAGCAGTTCTCTTTGCTCCTTATTTTGCTTCAGCCAGAAGTTGTGAGGTTGCAGAGGCCCCAGGAGCCTCCTAGCATCTTTGCTTACAGCAGCGCTGAAGAGGGCTGCAAGAGGAACTTCAAGTTAGAGCTGAGCCTGGGAGACAGCTCACCTGTCAGCCTCCAGCTCACCAGTGTGACATGACAGTCACAGCACAGCCCTGCGTGGGCTGCATGACCAGGTACAAGGTGCAGTAGATGAGAAGGGCACCCATGTCCTCGTTGCCCCTTTGGGCAGTGCTTCCCTCTCAACAGCAGCCAGGTTTTGAGAGGGAATGACGTCCGTGCATGGATGAACAGCTCTGTTTGTACATTCAAGGTCACCACCATCAGCCCAGGCTATATACCTGTAGAGCTAGATCCAGGCTGTTCCCCTGAGGCTGGAATCTGTAGACGTGCTCCCTCCACACAGAACAGTATGAGCAGGTGCCACAAGGTCCCCAGACAAGGAACACCCTTATTTTTAGTAGTAACTCCCACTGTGATGCACTTTGCCTGCAAAGCAGCCAGACATTCACCCATACTCCTGCTGTACAGCACCCCCAAAGCTCCTCAGCACCAAATATCTCAGAAGCAAAGCTTTTCCAGTGGCCCTGTTGCTGGAAAGCTGACCACATGTTTGTGAGCAGTGCAAAAAGCAATTCAGGGCCTTGAGGGATGCTTCCCACCAGGCACAGACAAGTGAGCCGCATAGTAGTGTTGATTAACAGATGCAGATGATCTTGCTCATGGGGCTGTGAGTCAAGTTCAAGAAGCGCTCTGCAAGCTCCTCTATTTGCCTTGGGATGGGAACGCCCTCCAGCGCCAGAACACAAAGTGATTCATCAGTCAGAGCCCTTGGAAAATGTCTGGAAAGCAACAGGAATCCACCACACACTTCTAGGTGTTGCTGTCCACGCAAACTCCTTTCCCAAGCTTCTTCCAGCACAAAATAGTGAAAAACAGCCTCATCCCCTCACATTCCATTGGGCAGCTAAGCAGCCTGAGCATGCAGAAGAGCAAGGGAAGACCCTTCCCTAGTGCAGTATATGCCTGACCTGCGCCAAGCTGCAGATGTGCTGCATGGTCAGCACTGCCCCTTTGACACCTGCTTACCCACACCAAGGCAGGAGCAGTAGAACAGCTTGCAGGCTCAAAGAGAGCACTTCTGCTGGTGTAAATCCCCTTTGCTTCCCAGGAAATCAATGTATTTACAGCCCCAACTTTAAACTGCTATGAGCACTATCTGATTAAAGCATATTTGTGTTATCGTTATTGCACTGCGCAGCTAATTGCTATACAAATATTTGCATTGCCCACATTCATCACAAGGCTGCTGCTGCCTTGGGGTGAACTTACTCAGGATCTGAGGTGTTTTCCCAAGACTGGCAATCTGAAGGGGGATGTGTCTATTTTGTGCACCCAAAGAAACACTGCACCCTGATCCAAATCTCCCTTCCACTGAAGTCCCATATGAAACCCAGAGCAACAGGGACCATTCGCTTCAGAGGAAACGCATGTTGGGGCAAGATGAAGTCCAGACTTCCCAGGCTATACTCTCAGACCAAGAGGCAAGGTTGCGTTTACCTTTCTTCTTGTCAGCCCATTGTGATTTGTTTAGATTTATCACCAGTCCCTTTCTCTCTCCTTTCTTTTTTAATTAGGCCATTGAAGACTTGTTTTCAAAAACTGTCGGAATCCCAACAGAAGCTTTTAAGTCTCAGGCATCAAATGGCAGGCAGTTTACTATAGTTAATTATGGTAATTTTTGCTTAGTAGTAGCTTCCCTCAAAAGAGTCAAAACTACTTAGCAAAAGCCCCAGCCTTGGGCATGAATTTCTAAGAACATTTTCTGCCATTTATTATTTTGGCATTCAGTTAAGTAGCAGCAGAATGTTAAAACCCACAGGGAAAAAAAAACTGACAATAAGTTTTCAGGGCCTATACACCATCACATGATGCACAACCAGACTACGTTTGCCTTTCATAGGTATCAGGCACTGCTCTGCTGAGGTGCAGCACGGGTCTGGGTCTCCTTCAGTGGCCTCGTTTCCTACCACGGTGGTGCTCTGCTGTCAAGGTTTCTCTGAATTGCACAGAAGGGCAGACAGCCCTCCACCCAACCACAGGGCAGAGAAGGGACAAAAGTATCCTGAAACCACAAATGGTCTGAGCATGGGGACCAGGTGGGTTGTCCTGTGCGGGACATCCCATGCAGCTAGAGATCAGCAAGATCATCAAGAGTAATAGAAAACCACTACCAAACACCTCTATGGAAAGATCGCATGCAGCAACAGCGCTTTCAAATTGCCCTGACTAAAGCAGACCCTGCCCCTTAGTGAGAATTAAGCCTGTGGGTGAGACCATATTGCATGTTAAAAATGACAGGTCCCGTGACACAAGTGCCAACTTACACACCCCCTTTTGTTCACTCAAATAAATGCCCTGCACAGCCAAGGCTTTGCCCTGGCCCCTCAGCAGCAGCACCCAACATGCTGTTGGGTCTCCTATACATGCAGTTTCTTTATCTAAACTTTCAACCCAAGCTTGTAGCCCAGTATGAAACAAAATGAACACAAACAAGGTGCTCACAAAACTGATCCGTTACAAAGAGAGATGGAGTTGATTTATGCAGGAAGTCAAGCTTCTTGCACAGGGAAAAGAGACACACGTTGCCTCCAAAATGGTGAGGAATTAAGCGTTATTTTCCCAATATCTGGCCAAACTATCACCCTGCTACCTGCAGACTGCTCAGCCTATACTATATATACACTGTGTATATATATATATACATATTATACTATATATAAAGGGTACTAACCTTTATATGTTTTCTAGTATTTCCTTCTAGTTTCCCATAGAAAAATTCTTCCTTTTGAAGAGAAGTTCACCGCCTGGAAAGGAGAGGAAAACAAAGGGACAACTGACAGTTTGCCTTTGATTTCTACAGCTACAGAGTCTGCCCAGATAATCTAGGGCTTTAATACACAGATTCTGTCTTTTATGAAGGGTCTGAAAAGGTGGCACTTTTATCAATTACTGAAATATGTAATCTTCAGATCTGCTTTGTTACTGCAGAATTTGTTTCATCTGCAGGCTCCTCTTTTAGGCAGTTTAGCATTTCATCTGGGAAGGTAGAAAATATTTTGAGCAGTTTAAGTCAAACTTTCAAATATTTATTACAAGATGGGTTCAGAGGTAGGCACAAGAATGTAAAATACAAGTTCAGAGCCTCCTGCATAACACATCTCAGAGTTGGAGGAAAAGAGGGGGGGGAAAAAAAATCTGTATTCCAAATTTAATCAAAGACAAGTGTCTAAGCAATCACTATGGTCCTTTCCAGAAGTTCTCATTCTCTGGATGTTGCAGCTGCTTGTTTGCCAAGCGGTTTGAACAGCTTAATCACTGTTTAGTGTAAAAGAAAGTAATTGATTTTTGAAGTTACACTAACTGAGACATTGCACAGCATTGAGAAAATTGCCTAAATTTTCAAGAACATCTTTTTAAACACAGTTTGCCTTTTTCAGCAAAGTAGATGTGGGTCTCTGCCTGCTTTTAGACAATGAGATTCTGCCTCTCAGCAAGCTTCTTTATATGCAAACGTGACTTGGTTTCAGTTCGGATATAGCTAGTGCTTCAGGTCAAACTCATCCTGCAAAATAAAAGTTAGATGACCTTCTAGGCCCCTTACAGCCTTATTCCATACAATTCTGAATAAACACCAGGCTTGTTTCTCCTCTCACCACCCCCTCTTTGAATGCTACAATCAACCTAGAGAGCCACCAAGCAGCAGACAAGAATTTGGCATTTGAGACTCACAGCTCCACCAAAGTCCGTCAGTGCACATGTGGCTTCACACCCTCAAGTCACACCAGGCTCCATGTACTGCTTCAAGCGCGCCTGCCAGCCATCAGAGGCTATGGGACAACAGACAGGCTCGCGTGCTTCGTGGATTTGGGGCACTAAAGAGAAAAGGGACAGTGGAAAAGATGCCAGCTGGCAGGGATAAAACCAAAGAGCTCCATTTCCCAGGCCATGCAACTCTGCTGCCTGAGCTGAGACCTTTTCTTTCAGCAGTCACGGGCTGTGCCATTTCCCTCCTGTGCCAATTAGAGACCAGCCAGCCCCTTCACGAAAACAAGCACAACTTCTGCAACAGTGTCAGTGGTAGGATCAGCTGAGGCAGAGAGAAAACAACGATTTCACCCTGTCAGACTGCAAAACCCATCTAACTCCCAGGAGCAACACCCAAGGATCACACATCCCTGATCCTTATGGCTCAGAGCCAGCCCCACTTTCTCAGCACAGAGCCTGTCTCTTGTCACTCTCCTCTACTGCAGGTTTTTGGAGTCATAGCCCCCGCCCCAAAACTCACAAGGAAGCACAATGATCAAAACTGCAAGAAAAGACCCACCTTCACTGCATTAACCATGCAGTGAAAAAGGGAGCCCAACAAGCGAGTGGTGGGAAAACCTCAGATAGCCTAAAAGTCCCCCTTGGAGAAGCCCACAGGGCTTGGCCATCCAGATATGCTGTCTTCTGCAAATCCAGACTTGTCAGGAGTAATTCCTGCAGTACCCCTACTCATGTCACACTTCAACTCTTCTACTTCAGGACTAGAAGATTAGAGCACATAAAAAAACACATCATTCTAATACCCAGCTCTTAAGTAGTGCTTTTTAGCCATAGATCAAGGTACTTTACATAGAATAGCTCAAAGAGAGTTTTAACAAGGCCCAGGGCTGTGCTAATAGTCGATGGAGAAATCTCAAAGCACCATGTAGAGATACTTACCCTTTGGGGTCAGCATGTGCACTGGGGAATTTCTGTTCCCTTTCCCCTTTCTTGTTTCCCAGGTTCCACAGTGTGCATTCGAGAGTGGCTTGTTCCAACATCCAACAGAAACTCCTTCCCAGATGTTCACCCTCCTCACAATCTGCCCTACTGCCACATGTGGCTTTAACAACCAAAACACAGAAAACGAAATGAGTCAGCATTTGCCTTCTGGGTTGCCATCAAAAAGCCTTCCTCTCTCTCATTAACCAACCAGGGCAAAAAATAATATATTAAAGAGATCCAGAGCATGACTTTCTTCTCACTAATTAGCCCAGACTAAAAGGACTGCCTCATGACCCTCACAACTGAGAAAACACATATGGCAAGTCAGGGCAAGATTTACCTTTCTCCATCCTTTCAGCAATGCCATTACATTCTTCTTGGTCAAAACATGCCCCTCGGGTCCAGGCAAAAGGCTTTCCATTTATCCCAGCCCATAACACCCATTGGGGTTGGGGACATAAAGATACAGGGAAAAGAAAAATCACGCAAATTGTGAAATCAGCAGCTTGATTGGGTGTGTTTGCCTGTCTTCACATCCACAGTTCTGCAAGGCCTTGGCAATGGGCACTCAAAAGTCTTTGGGTTTGTGTGCAGCCGAAGTAATTTGTCCACAGAGCAAGGGAGAGCCCTCTTCTGCAAAAATCAGAAAAAGGAAAGCAAAAAGGGTTTAAATGCATGAGAAAGTGAACCACGTACTTCAGCTCTCCCTGCTCAGGATCTGTTCAGTCTGAGCCTCCAGACCTCCCTCACAAGTACCAAGAGGTCACCTGCTTCCTCTGCCCAACAGCAGCCAAAATCTTTCCCAGAGCTGGGCCTCAGCATGACACCCTTGGACCAGTGAGCAGCTAACACCATCACACAGCCTCGTCCCAGGAGACAAGCCTGTCATGGGAAACTCCACTCACTTGTCAAATGTCAGTGAGCTATAGCCACCGGTTTCACCATCTGTTCTAGGATTGCTGCTTTTTTATCAACCACCTTAGCTTTGTTTGGGGTTGGGGTCCCCCTGCCCCACAGTAAAAGGGTAGCTTTTATGGTGAGACCTGAATGACTGCTGTTCATATGGCAACCCCAAGGGCAGTTTGGTCAATCAACAGCACTTACCTGAAGCCATGCTCTCCTTTGGCTTCTTAAGAGCTTGAGTTAAAAAGAGTTTCTAGCTGCTGTGGTTGCCGTGGTTGTAGGAGATAGAGAGGGGAAAGATACAGGTGCCCTTGGCAGGCAGATGTGCTGATTAAAAATGTTCCCATTTCATGGCTGCTTGCTGCCTGCCAACTCTCCCACCTGCACAATACTGCCAGTGGAAGGGTCTCTGCAGTTTTCCTTAGTCCAATTGATGGAAAAGCAGCCTAAGGAGTTTCAAGCCCATTTTGTGGCTGTGTTTGCTCAGGCTGGTAGACTTTTCATGCAGCAGATCAGGAAGAGTTCACCTGAGCCCTTCCATCAGGAGGGCTGGAGCAGTCACATCCCTCCAAAGGGTAGGCAACAGGATGGGTAACATCTGCCACCCAGACGAGTAGATGTAAAGGAAAGCATTTCCCTATCCAGAGGCACTTTGAACTCCAAGCTGTTTGGAAAACAGTGACTCAGGCCCTCCTTAGACTACTGGCTGCAATGGAACACATTCACTCTCTGCTACCTGTGACTGTGGCACCAGCCTCCCTGTGGACCACGCAGACCCACATCAGCAACTGGTATTCCCCACCTCCAGCACCAGCAACTACCCCCTGAGGACACATTGTATGCCACCTGGTGCCATACCCCAGCTTTTGATGGGGCCAGAGCAGGGTGGTAAGCATGGCATCATCAGGGTCTTCCCTTTGGGAACACCAGTTCTGCTACCCCTTGAAACACACCACTGCAGAGGCCAGGCAAGCCAAGCAGCCAGCCCATCCGCCTGCTCTCACCTCCCCTCTCCTGCTCAGTTTCTCAGCTGCCACCACACCACCTGGCCACCAGAAGAACCCACCTGCAAAAAGTTTATTCCTGTTGCAGTTTTAATGTCCTGAAGCACAGAAAGATGTTGCAGGACAGCAGCTGTCTCAGTATCACACTGCAGCTCTGAACCCAAGTCTGCTGCAAAAGCAAGTCAACATTGATCCAATCACTTGAACTCTCCATGTCGCATTCAACGATCTGTAAAATGAGGTTGATAGTATCTCACCAGGTTGCAGTGAGCCTTAGTTCATTATCTTGATGCACTTGAAGATTTCTAGGTATTTGTTATATGCACACACAAGTAAAAGATCGGTAATTCTGTGAGTACATCAAGAAGTCTCTAGTTACACACAGGTGGACAGTAAGTAGTAAAGTACCAAAAGTATTTGTGGACAGATGGCAAAGGTATTTGGGAAGCATCCTGCCCATCTCTAATCAGTGACTGTCCAGCCTACAGGCAAGAGCTTCCTTTATCAATGCAGCAAGGTGATAATCAAAATCATAATCAAAATGAACCAATTACGTTGTGCAACAGCTTATTCACTTTGATGTGCATGCCTAAATAACTATTGCAGGTGTATGCAGAAAAGGTTGTAGCTTAATGGGCTCCCTATTTTGTTTGGGGTTGGCCACAATGACTGCCTATGAAGAAAAATCAGAGCGCTTTAGGCAACTGTTGTTGTTAAAAACACAGTTTGCAGGGAGGAAGGAATTTGCAGCGGGGACAAGTCTCATTTGAGTAACAAAACAGTTTTTGTTGATGTAGTTGTTTATGAGAATTTAAGCCCTGGGGTGGATAGGAAAGGGGAAATAAGAAGAATGTATCTGTCAAACATATTTTAAACAGATAGTACCAATGAAAAAAATCCCATTTTGAGTTTGAGCAATGGGTAGCACATCATACAGTTTCTAGGAAGGAAATTAAAATGAAAGAGAACTTAATGAGCCATGAAAATATTGCAAAAAGTGGTATGTATTTTTTAAAATAAACACAAATAATGTTTCATTTCCCTTTAAGCTCTCAAGTCTTTTAATTTATTCAGGCAAACTCAGCATCATCACTGTTAGAAAGGTTTGGAAAACAAGATGGCATTTAGCCTCCTCCCTTCAAGTCACCGCGAGCAGCGTTTCCAGTGCAGAGCAGGAAGCACATGGGACACCTCCCCAGCCCCAGCAAAACTCATCCTCTCTTTCTCTGCTTAATTTGCAGAGGGCAGGGGTTGTACCTAAGGCTCGGTCCTTGCTCCTACTGGCTGTGCAGCCCACGAACAAAATGTGAAATAGTAACTTGCTGCCTCGAGCAGAGGGCTTGAGGATGCACAGAAGAAAGGAGGCAGCATGGACCAGCAGCGCCTACAGCACAGCAGCTGCCCTCACACCACGGTGACTTGCAGGGCAGAGACCTCAGCAATTAGGACATTTGTAATATAACTGAGATATCAGAGAATAAATAAGGCTTAGACACTGTGCACACAAGATCTCAGATCAGTTTTCAGCTCTACCGTGACTCTGTTGCTTAAAATCTGTCTAGTTCCCTCACTTCAGCAGTTGCTTTCTGCTGCACTGTGAGTTCACTGAAGTAATTTCTACTCACTGCACATAAAATGGTTTCGACACTAGCTCTGTTTCCATCTTTTGTCTCCTTATAGAACATCCACATTTTAACAGTCCAGCATTCATAGCAGGCAACAAGCTGGGCACCCAAAGGTCACAGGTACCACACCTGAGCAGCTCCTGCATTAAACCTGTTTCTTGTAACCAAGCAAGGAAGAGACCAGAGTCACCTCCATCACTTGCACATGCAGCCAGTCAGGGAAATCATCATCAAAAAGAACAAGGCAAAAATCCATCAGTATTATAGTATTTACATGGAAACGCACGTGCACAAAGGGCTTTAAATTTCAGAAATTTATCACTGTTTTCGAAAAATAAATTGTCCCTTTTATACTCTGAGGAGTTACCTGTGCTTGCTTTTGTGGTTTGTTTGGGGTCTTTAGTTTGTTGTGGGTTGTTTTTTAAACCAGTAAAACCAAAACTTCTTGCTGACATTTAAATTACATAGATCAATCATTCTTGACAGGCATTTGACATATTTGGATTTAAAAATTAAAACAAGTTAATTCTTTCTATAGAAAGGGACAAATGTATTTCAGGTAACTGCTTTCCAAGTGGTGGCTTGCTATAAATGGATCAGTGTTTTCTTCCTAAGAAATACCCAAAGATATTCCTAATTAGCAGTAAGGTAACTACCACAAAGCCTCCCGTGTTCAGCAGTGACATGTTAAATCACCCCCGCTTGCCATTTCTAGATCATCACAGAAGCCAAAAGTGGGAAGGAACAAAGAGAGGAGTCACCACCTGCTCACCTGGGAATGAGCTGCAGCTCCCGCTGCTTCCAAGGGGTGAGTCCCAGCAGCCCCTCACACCTTTGCTGCCCTCCCAGCCTTCCCTCTGGCCAGCTCCATCCCCTCATCCTCACTGTCTGTGCCCATCACAGCTCTTCCCCCCACTTACTCACGGCTGTGTCCACTGTCTTGGTTTGATCCACAGGGAGCCTGGCGATACCCAACAGCACAAGTTAGCCAGAGCCTTTAAAGCCTTTTCCAGCCTGCCCATCAGTGACCACAACCTCCCCACAACTAGACAAGGGCATTGCTTCTTGCACACTGGTATGTGTTACAGACAGGGAGAAAGAAGAATCAGAGCACTTAGGGTGGGATATTTAGAAGTTGTTTTGGTTTTGTTTTTTTTTTTCTCCTAAAGATTAACAGAAGTTCCTGAAGGAACAAACAAACAAACAAATTAAAAATAAACTCATTTTGTTTCTGTTTTCAGAAGCTGAGACATTTCAGGGTATCCCCTTCAAACCCTATCCCAATCTTCACAACCTGGAAGAGAGAAAAAAAGGTAAAGAAAAAGGCAGGAAATGAACCAGAAAAATAAAAAAAAGGAAACAATTATTTAAATAGAAACAAACTCGTTTTGACTTTGTTAAAAAACAGCAGGAGGCTTCAGCAGAGACAAGAGCTGCATCATGACAGTTTCTCTTCTTTGCTCAAGATCAGGTTCAGCATTTCTCCCTCTTGCCATCATGTGGCTCTTGAGCTGCTAAACTCAGGGGAGTGCAAGCCATGCAGCCGCCTCTGCAGGGGTTTCCCAACTCGTAACTGCTCCCAGATACAAAGCAGGATTATCAGGAGGTTCCCCAAATCACAGATTTTCTTGGGAATCCCAGATTCCCCAAATCACCTGAATGCAACACCGACAAGGGCAGTGGAGAGACCTTCCCCTTGGGGGACAGCTGCCCCCCTTGGGCTGATCCAGGCCCAGCCCCTTGGAGCTGGAGCACCCCAGGACCCCTGTTCTCGCAGCTGTCCCTGGCCAACTCTGAACTTCAAGCTCTGGCCCAGCTGTAGCGCTTGAGGGTGCTGTAGAGATGGGAACTGCAAAGTGAGATGCCCAGGAGGCTGATTCAGAGAAAAAGCTTAATTTAGCCTCTGAATCACCCTGCAGAGGAGATGGCTGCTCTCTGACTACAGACAGAACTGGAAAGATTAGCAGAAAGTTTGCCTCTGTGAAACTCTGTCCCCAATGTCACACAAAGTCTGCTTCAGGGCTTAATCCACATGGCCCAAATCTTAAACTGTTGCCACAGGCACTGTGAAGCAAACAAAACAAAAACAGCTGGGACAGAACAGAGTAGCAGGAACCATTTTCATTACAGTGCTATGCACCATCCAAGTTAAAACATCATTAAAAGCATCTCTCCGTGCTCCCCAGAACCACCTGCACCCTCTGCCCAGGGTCCCGGGGAAGGGGGAGCCCAGGGCTGCATTTGAAATTCAGGGACAAGCTCGTCAGTGGCATGGACACACAGCAGCACCAAGGCTTTCAGAGGCAGGGAGCAACCCAGCAACCTGCCAGTCAGCTCTGTGCCCACTTAAAAACCGGTAGAAAGTCAGAGATCATTTGTCTTCATGTTTTATATAAAGGATCCTGAGCTATTATTAAATCACTGAGGGAAACTTAGATGGAAAAAAGGTTCCCACACTCCAGTTCTCAGGTCAGCCTCTCACATCCAGAGCATTTCCTTGCCAAAAAGAAAAAGCTTAATGAGGGGGTTAATGTCTGGGACACAGACACAGGAGAGCTCTCTGTTTTCATTTCTTTTCTGGAAACCTGCCAAGGGGTTTTCTCAGGCTGATAAACTTCAGCAACAGAGTTTGCCTGCTCACACTGTCTATGGGTCAGTCCATCTGCACCCCCCTCTCCTTGTATCCTCCTCCTCCATGACCTTTCAAGTTCAGCAGTCAATTTTGAACAAAACTGATGAAGGAAATCTTCTCTCTGCACATACCAGAGTTGTGCAGCTGTGACTGCTGCTCTCTGTGCTTGACTGTGACAGGCACATCCAGAGGGAGAGGAGTTTTGCTCCTTAGTGATGAGCAAATCCATTCTCTCAGCCCCTGTGCATTTCTATGGACCAAGAAACTGCCACGGGGCTGCTCAGGGCTGGCTTGGGGATCACAGCCCCCCTCTGCCTAAGGGCATGAGCAGGGAGGAACATGGGGGCTACTGTCAGTGCTCTTCAAGGAGCCAGATTTCTCCATCCATAATGGCATTTGCCTGCTCAAATCGCTCCGCTGCATGATGTGTGGTGAAAGCATGAGACAAACTGACACTGTGCCATCTCTGACAGGGTTAGTCCAGGTTTTTATTGATCTGAGCTGCATTTGTGGCATCTAATCCACAGCTGCAAATCCAAGCCCAAGGAATTAATGTAGAGCTAAGTTTCTTTCTGGGAGCCCCCTCCACACCTTGTGCCTCTGTGTGCTGTGTTGGGCCACATTGAGGCATGATGGGCAGCTGTTGGTGTCACAATAATGTCAAACTAAACAAACTCCATTTAGAATCTGCACCACATGCTCCACCTCATTACCTGGAAGGATCCTGTGCATCAAAACCTCATGCTTTTCTTCTTGAAAACTGTAAAGCAATCTGAAAAAGTGAATGTTTTGCAGATCAGACACTGCTCATCACTGAATGTTACAGCTTCTAAATTATTAATAGTAAAAAATGAGGTGTCCCAGAGCTGCTCATTTCTGGGTGAGGTAGAGTAGGAGGGAGGTAAGAAGAAAGGATTGTGCTATTACAGGTTATTTTTACCCAATGTTTCTATGCTTCTGTCATTAGCTAATTGATGACACAGCCTGTTTAATATTATGTCTGCCTTTGGTATTTATAGCTCACCAATCATTGGAGTATCTAGGTGTTACTAACAAGCTGCTCTCAGATGAATTTGGATGCTCATGGCTGGATTCTTTGGTGCAAGGAAATGCAACTCCCTTGAAGTCAGCTGTTTTACACTAACCACGGATTTATTAACTAACCTGCTTAATCATGCATGGTGATGCTGGTTTCCAGTTCATCCAGTACTGGAATGCAGCAGCAGCAGGAACAAGGCACTATATTGCATAGCACAACAGTGGCTGCCCTTAGACACCTCTGACATTTCTCCTGCACTTGCCATCAGAGGATTCAGGGCCAATTCTGCAGTGAGACACCTCCAAGAGTCATCAGTGCCTTCAGAAGGGCCAGGACCAACTCTAGCCAAGCTGTCAGACATTTGATCCAAGCACTAGTTCCCTGGAGAGAGGGAAGGGAGAGAAGGGGCCAATTTCCAGGCAACTATCCAGTCAGTACCTCTCAAATACCAATGATCTCTTGGTACCTGAATTCACAGCACCGAGCAGTGAATGGCACAAATTGTGGTGGATGGCACTGACCTTTGGCAAATGCTGCTAATCAAGAGAAGCAGTAGTATCCATATGCGGAGCAGCCTCCAAATGTCAAAACCGCTCTCAGCTGTGACAGAGACACCAGACAGCTCAGTTACACCCTTGCCCCAAACCTCTCATTCCTACAGCACATTACCAGGAAAAAAATATGCCTCAGCATGTGTTAATTTCTCTTTTCACTACCTACCCTACAGTTTCCATCTGACGATGATGAATGCACAGTCCCAAGGACACTGTGTTGCCAAAGTGCATATTGTTTGAGATGCAGGTCCCTTGGGCTGCTGGCCATCAGCAGGTCCCGTTGGTCTGTGGGACCCAGCAGAGCTCAGCACAGGGATTTAGCTATCTGAGACCCTTCAGGAACAGGTCTCTGACAAAAGCCTGTCTGCTTCCAAGTGCTATAGGTGGCTCGCACAGGAGTGGTTAGCTACAGAAAAACGACAATTTTCTGCTAATTGTAAGCATCTAATTCATTCCTGCCTTTACTGAGAGTAAACTTCAGAAAATAAAACCTGGGAAGAACATTTGAACTTTTACTGTACAGGGTAAATGCTCTATAACATTAACAAAACAAAAAACATTACTTACTCACTAGCAAAATGCCAGGCCATTTAGATTAGCCATGCTCAGATTCCTGCTGTGATCAGTGCATAATTGTCCACAGCAAAGAACAATCTCTCAAAATTAGTGCTTGTCACAGAGCTCCAGACTGTCTAGAGGTGCACTTAACAGGGCTTATAGCCAAAACGCAGAAATCTGCTCTTGACCCTGAATTAAAGAATAGCCTTTCTGGTGGCATTCCCTCTGCAGCTGCCCCCTGCCTCCTTTTCATCCCTCTTTCATGGGGGAATCTAGTTTGGCCTTAAAAAGCATCTTTGTTTTCTAGAAACTAAAGCAGCTACACATGACCCACTGATTGCTCCCTCCACAAGACCCACAGGGACTTCAGGGACTGATGTATCCTGGGTCAGCATTACCTTACAACAGACACTGTGCAGAAAAGACAAGTCATGAGACAGGACTGAGGCTCAATGACAGCTGAAGGGGACATTCCTCTCCCACCATGAAAGCAGTTTCTCAAGGCACCCTGCTTTACAGTGGTTGGTCTGGCTGAAGCACCCCCCTTCACAAGCAAACACCCCAGAACCTGTGTTGGGTGTTACTGGCTGCCCCAGCTCCTTCTCCTCCATTTCTAGCCAGAAATTTCATCATGGAGCCAAGAGCAGTTCGCCATTGCAAGTTTTATTAAAATAAGCACACATATTTTAAGAGTTTCGGTTTCAACAAGTCGGCATATTATGCTAAAGAGCATTTAGTGAGAAAAATCCCAGACAGCTGTAATAGCATTCAATGTTTCTTTTTCATTCATAAAGACTGTCTGTATTTTTAAGTTAGAAAGTGATGGAGAAAAGTTTATGTGCCACCCAGATTGCATTCTTTAGTGGCAACTCCTCAACTGGGAAAACAATAGCTCTAATTCTAAAAGGGAAGGGGAAGGCTGCAGAAACATCAATGGAGAAGATTTAGGTGGGCTGGGGAGAAAAACAGCACAATTAGCTCCTGTCTGCACGCAAACGCTTTCTGTGGGCTCTTCCAGATAAGCCAGTAACAAAGCAACACAGTCAGGCTGCTCGGAGAAAGCAGCTTTGTCCTTCTTCACACCCCAGCACACAGCCCAGCGTGCTCAGAGTCTCCTCTCCAGAGTTTGCCCGCATTTGCAGGCTGCTCAGATTCACGCTCCGTGTTCCCTGGCTCCTGTTTCACTTTAAGCTTCCCAGGTCTCTACAAGTGCACAGACATTTAGGGAACTGTCCAGAAGTTTACAAGTCCTCCACAAATACCCAGAATAAACTCATCTCTAACGTGGAGGCATTTTGCTTCCTTCAATCAGTTGCAGAGGGAAGCAGAGAAGTAGTTCTGAACATTTTTCACTGGGCTTCAGCAAGCCTTCCTACTACCTCTTAGGTTGTCCTCTTCAGTTTTGATGCAGGGATAACTGTTCTCCTCCCTAAGCCAAATTCCAGTTATATATTAGAGAAGGAACATGCCAAGGCCCCAGTGCTAAAATACATCACATTTGGTACAGGCATGTAGCAGAGAGTCTGTCACAAAAAGGCCAGGATCCTACACATAGCCTGGGAACAGGGGGGATCCCTCACACACTCTGGCACAGCCTTGCTGCACAGGAAGGAATGGAGGAGGAGGTGGGGGACCAAGCCCAGGGCCCCTCTGCACAGACATGGTTGCTCTTGCAGCCCTGACTCCTACCACAGGCCCTGAATGTCTATTGCTGCTCCTCCGTGCTCCCTCAGCTCTGTCCTTCCTATCTCTTCCCCTAAATCCTCCACACCTGGGCCTGAGCTAAACCCTTACAGCCACCTATACAACACATTACTGAGACAAGGTCCAAATATTTTGCCCATCTGCTTTAAACCTGGTGCCAGGCTGACCTTGCGTCAAACACCCGAATCAAGGCTGGAAGATCACGACACTTCCAGCCTGATGTAGTTACCACTATATATATATACACACACACACACACACACACACCTGGAAACCAGGATAGCAGAACAGCACTAGCTTTGCCAGCCTGCCTTTTAAATATGTGCTGTGCGTACAGTGCCCATACGTCCATCACCAACACGATTATCATTTAAGTATTTATGCTGTTTGCTGCAGTCCTCCACAATAAATCAGGCTGCAGTATCAATGTCAAATTATAAGGGAAGATCATTTTATATAGTAAAGCAGTGCTTTAAAATTGCTTATGGCTGCGCTATTAAAAAAATAATAAAAATAACACCTACCCATAGTTCCAGAACAGCAATGACTTTGCATTTAAAAATGAATTAGATATTAAACAAAAATTATAACCCCAGAGGGGATAATTGCAAAAAATGTAACAAAATAAAATAAAATTAGGAAGAAGAGGAAAGTATACCTTCAGCTCTCTAAGGTAGAGCAGCTTTCCCATCCTGAACACACCGCAGCATTGAGGGGTAGCACATTGGCACAGCTGTGCCATTTTCCTTGCATTCTTGACACCACTTTTGGTTAAAATAAGAAAAGTGACATCAAGAGCTAATGTGTGCTGCGCCCCTGCCCAAGCAGCCAGGGAAGAGGAGTCCTGTTGGTAGCCGTCATTTCTCATCTGAGAGCGTACAGTGGTCCTGGGTGCCTTGAAGCCCCCAGTTGCCACCACTCACCCACACACAAGAACCAGGGAGATATGCACCCCAGAGCTAGGGAAAAGTGCACCCTGGCACAGCAGCTCTCATGTGAGGCAATTTAGGACTCTTACTAATAGTGTTTCTCTAATAATAAAGAATGATGCTGTTTGCTTCAAGGATCAACTTCTCTGTTATTTCCCATCCCATAATATCTGGTTACATATAGGGCCACTCTTGAATGAAGGATGGAGAGAGCACCATCCAGGAGCCCTGCAAAGCATTTGCGTATCAGTAGTAAAGACAAGTGGTGCAAAAAGGCCAGCTTGTTCGGACCTGCAGAGGCCTTCAAAGCAGTGAATCTGCCCTGGGATGGTAGAGCAGATCCACGAGGATGCTCCAGTACAGTCTCATCACCCACACAGCTCCTCTGCAGGACCAGAGGCCTCCTGGCACAGATAGGGAGCCAGGACACAGCAATAAAGGGCCATATGAGATAGAGGTAAGTCTTGTCCACACAAATCCTGCATGTCACAGCCTTTGCCAGAGCCTGGTGCTCTCAGGGAGAAGGGCAATGATCCTCTTCTCATCCAACTCAAAAAGCAGAGATCTTGCAGCTCATTTGGACACTTCAGACTTGTCTGTGGACAGGGAAAATGCTGGTCCATGACAGGCAGTGACAGAGCCACCAGGAAAGTCTGGCCTGGTGGCTCTCTCACTGCCTGCCATGGACTGGACCCCCACCCATCCCCTGCTACCCATGCCCTCCCGGATGATGTTGTTTATCCATGTTTACGTCTCCAACAATGGGCAGAACCTTTTCTGAAGAGGCTCTACCAGGAGTGCTTTGGTAGAGCACTGGGACAAAATGTTTCTGAAGTAGAGGTACCACCATGTCTACAAGCAGCTTGAGCAGAGTATGTTGGAAGAAAAGTTCTTTTGTGAATGAACGCTAGCACATTGTTAATGTTCTGAGTGAGGGACACACCTGCTGAGGTGGGACATGGGTGCTGAGGGCTGGGGTCCTCTTTCCGGTGGAGAACCAGCTGCACGCCCCTGAAAGCTAACCTGGATGCAGGGCTGTTGCACCCCGCAAAGGTCGACCCTGGAGGTGACCTGGATGCAGGGCCCCCTCTCGAGGTGTGGTCCTAGACCCGTATAAAAGGTGAGCCCGAGCTGTACTCCCTGTCAGCCCATCACCACCCCACACAAGGAGTTTCTGCCTGAAACAAAGATTTCTGCCTGAAGAGAAGATACATGGTGCAACAAGGGATTGGTGATGCTATCTGTGTCTCTGTCCCTCTCTCTGCCTCTCTTACTTTCTTACTCTCTGCCTTTCTTACTTTTCAACTCCATCTTCTCTCTGACTTTTACCTCCAAATAATGATTTAGCCTTATTTGGTGCTTGCTTAATGGATAAGTGATGTTTGGTGATAATTGATAAGTGTGATTTGGTGCTTGACTCTGAGAAGTTGATTCGTGATGTTTTTGCAGTTGCTGAGGTAAATAAAATTGTGTTGTATTGTTCCTTGAGTCATTGTCTGACGCTACCTAGCTGGTGCTCCTTTTTGGGGAATCACAAAAAAACCTCTTTCGACCATCCACTGTAGCAGGGAAAGACACTGCCCATGATCCTTTGTTCATTCCCTTTAGCCTGTGCTCCCTGAGCATAATTTTAAATAACTGAGACCATAAAGTCCTTGCAAGTGAGACTGCCTCTTGGCTGTACATTTGGCTGGTACATAGCAAATGAGATAGGGCTTTGCAGACCCAGCACAGAAGAAATCTGCTCCACCCTTTGCACTAGATCTGCTGCACTCCTCTTTCCTCCTTCCTTTTCTCCCCCAGCAAAGATCCCTGATTAGTTTTCCTGTGCAAGATACAATTGTTGCACTCACACACTGCACTATAAAAGAGGAACACAGTTTTGTACAGGAAACACTCGACCAATTCCTCAGGGACTGGCAGCTTGCACTAAGCCTTTAATAATATCCCTGTAAGACCTCCTGCAAGAAAAGCACTGTGGATTAAGCAGAGATGAGAAGACTCTGGCATTACGTGAGCAGGGCTGCAGGCTCTGCGCTTGCAGGCATCAGCCTGGGACACTTGAGCTGGGACACTGGGGAGGGGCACAGGGTGGCTGCAAGAAGACCAGACCCCACTTCTGTACAGAGCTCAGCCCAGGACAGGCACATCACACACTGAGCAACTGCCAGCACTCAACCTGCCACCCCCTGTTCCTGTAACACGCCCCTGCAGTGCTGCCATCAAATTCAGCTATTGCACAGGTACAGGCATAGCTCTCCCTACCTAGGAGTGGTTTTGACAAGTGCCATGAAACTGAGATTAACTCAGGAAAAAACTGTATTACACCAAGTGCCTGCCCGCCCAGAAATGGCAATGGCCTCCAACAAGCAAGAGACAGCCCCTGCCCATGTGGTTACAGCTGAGCCACTCAGGACCTGGTGTAATGGCGAGGGCATCCACCCACCCACGGGCAGAACCCTGCCAGCACCACCCGTGGCTCCAGGGAGTGGTAACAGGCAGAAGCACCCCAGCAGGCTCCACCTTACACCAAGGCAGCACTAACCCTGGCTCCACACTCCTGCCCAGAGCTCAGCCTCCCAGCACAGGCACAGCTGGATCAACAGCAAGCACCAGGCTGCCCCATGGGCACAGTCCTGCCCCCTCTCCAGCAGGCCTGGAGAAGCAGCAGGCAAACAGAGCAGGAGAGTCCCTTACATGACCAACAAGGGAAGTGCAAAGAGGGGCTGCACAGGGATGGAGTGGGAGGGTGTGGTTACAGCAGCATTCAGAGGAAGTTTGTGGAGCTCCCAGGAAGGAGACTTCAGAGATTCAGGCCAAAGGAAGATGTTAAGATTATGCAAATACGCCTCATGGGTCTCCCAGGAGTCCCTGGCTTTGCATCCCAAATTCTTCCTGCCCCTCATTAGTCTATCTCTATCCCTTGCTCACCAAGCAGGACAGAGTGGCATCCTGTTTTCAACAGCTACTGCGTATCACCAAGAAAACACATTTTCTCCCTCATGCTCAATCTCTGTGGCAGACAGACAGTCTGTACCTGCCCTTCTCATCCGTTATTTTAATTTCCCCAGTTGACACAATTTGGATTTGGGGGATTGTTTTTTTCATTGTTGTTGCTTGTGCACAGCCTGGCTCCATGCACTCCCTCCACCCTCTCAGCATCCAGCAATACACTGGGCCATCAGAAAACCTTCCCACGAAAACCACATAGAAACTTCTCCCACATGGTACGCACCAGCCAAGGCAACAGGCATAGCTTGGAGAACAAAGCCCTAAACTCACAAAAAATTCAAAACATTCAGTGGACTTCACAAAAACACAAGCTGGGTTATTAGTGCTTCTGTGGGGTAAGACATGACCAACACACACCCAAAGAGCAGGATCCCAGAGATCTTCCCATCATGCGGGGACCAGGGCAGCTTCACACCCATTGCAGCAAGTGAGGCCCTTTACCAGCATCCTCAGTTTGCAGAGCTCACTTCCCCCTCAAGGAAGCACCAAGCAAAAGGCAAGGAGCTGCCAAGTTGCTAAAGGCAGTCAAAAGACAGAGAGCCAAAACCCCCCTGGCAGACACACCAGCCTGGAGGCACGATGAGCATTGGGGTAAAGTCCTTCTGGAGGACAGGCAGCTTCTGCCATCCCTAAACTCTGCAAGCAGAGCAGGGAAGTGCAGGAAGCTGGGGGCAAAGGGGCTTTGGCACCTGATCCACACAGTAAATTAAGTTTAAAGGAGGGAGATGGCATAAAAGGACCATAAATGCACCCCAGTGATTTACACACAGCCCCAGCCCTGAGTTGTGGTTACAGCCCCATGAACCAGCCGGCTGCATTTATCACCATGGCTCTTGTGAAACTCTGCTCCAGTTCTGGGAGCAGTTTCCCTGGAACACAGCTCATGCTTCTGGGATCGCCTCATCTTTCACATTTAGATTTCTTCTCTCTCTGCCTTTGTTTTTTTTAATAAGCATCAAACTCTTCAGAAGTCCTAACATTTGCTCAGGCTCCCAGCCCTTCCCACCTTCCCTGCTGCCCTTCTCCTCAAGGGGCTTTCAGCCTGTCCTGCTCTAAAAATAATTCAAGAGAAATTACAGAGGAGTTATACTCCATCTGTCTCTGAAAACAGTCTTCGCGCTCATATTATTTGCCAGTGACACTCCATCACCACAATTACCAGTGCTATTTTATCTCTCTCTGCCTGTAGTGCTGACAAGGGAGCAGCAGACAGTGCTGGTGTTTAAGCTGAATAAGTCACTTAAATGCATTTATACCCCTGGACCACAACATACAGTATAAATCTAACCATCTATCATGCACCAAGTTGATACAAATACTCACCACCTTATCAGGCAAAGCAATCACAAGAAAAATGCAGGATGATTTGAGCTGCAGCTGCCTGCAAGTCTTTGACAAGGGCATTAGATGAAAAAAATTCAGAAAAAGGATGAAGCATCTCACCTAGACATGGCTTTTGCTGTGCTGACTCCACAGGGAAAGCAGAGACTTGAAAAACTTCTTGGTAGATTTGCAGCTACGCTTGTAATATCCTAATCCAGCAAGGGATTGCCTGAGGCTCAGCATTGGAACTGGGTTCTTTTGTGAGCAAATCAAAGAGGAAAAATGCCTGGGGCCAGGATTCTTGGTATGGGGGACCTGGCTCAGGTCCTGGCTGCAAAGCATCTCTCAGCTGCCCTCCGCAGCTCTGCACCACTGTCCCATCTGTGCACCAGGGCTGGGAGGTCTGTCCCCATTGCTGCTGTGCCACCCAACAGTTAAAAATTGGAAGATGCCTGGATCCTGCCACAAATACCTTGAACACCTTAAACACTTCTCCGTGGGACTCTGCCATAGACTTGACTGGGAAGAAATCACCACAATGCTTCCAGCAGCCTTTCTGAGATGTGATACAGGTATCTCCCCTGAGCACCACTGAAACAGAGGACAAGGGAGGGGGCAGCTTTCCCAGGGCACCCCAGGGGGCAGATAAAGCTCAGCAGAGCTCAAGTGCTTCTCAACAGCCAGGTGAATAACTTGGTGGCAATGGCATGTTGTGATCCTAGGCAAGAGCCTTTCCTCCAGCAGGCTATTAACCCAAAACCTTTATTCCCAGTTCCCTTCTCCTTCAACCTCAGCATGAGCCCAGGGCAAGATCGGGGAGATGCAAGCCATGGTCTGTAAGCCTTGCATGGTAACACACCTTGGCATTTCTCTGCACTCTTGCAGGTGCTTGGAGAGGGGAGGGATGAAGGTACCACACAGTCAGATCAGGAACAACACTTCAGCCTCTCATCCACCCCGAGGATCTCTGCTCCCTCAGCAACATTGCTTTAAAAGGCAGCTTTTCCTGGTGTAAACATTGTTCAGCAAACCCAGTCTTGTTGTTTTTCCATGAGTCCAACAACACCCATGGAAGGGCTGATTTTCCTCTAGGATTTCCAACGGCTGGCTCTCCCATCAGGCGGCTGACAAAGGCAGTTTCCCAAGGCCAGCTGGCCTGTGCTGTCGCAGCCCTGGGGGAAGGCTTTTGCCACCTTCATGGAGTGTTTAATTAAACCCCACCAGCTGCTCAACAAACCCAGCCTTTCCCAGTTTGGTGGGGGAAGAGGGGAGGAGAAGGGCACCCTGGCACCAGGAGGGAATAGGGCAGTGTACAGTGTCCCAAGAGCAGGATAAAGCTGTTTTGTCTGATGCTAGGAGGCAGGGCTGTAATACAGACCCCAATACTCTTCTGTGCTGTTCTCATGTGAATTTTAGCTCAAGATCTGGCACTAAAAGTCTCAGTTTCCTATCCTCAACTCCAGCAAACCCCCCCTCCCCCGATCTGTCTCGGCCTGGGTGCCCACAGAGCACCAAAGGCAGCACACGGCCACTGCCCCCTGCTTCTGTTCTTTCTTTAAATCCAGCTTCGACCCAGGCGGTGCAGGTGCCTGGATGAAAGCAGAGGCCCCGTGGTACAGCAGCAAGCCCCACCGTTTTTTCCCCAGGCAGACCCTGGGCTGTTTGGATGCATCAACTTCAGGGATGGAGGGCAAAGCAAGTACAGCCCTGGGATGTGGGATAGTGCTGGGCAAGGCAGAGCTGCCAGCACATGGAATAAAAGAGAATGAAGAAAGCAAGGCCCCATCTGCAAAACTTGATCAAAGCCCAGCAGAAACCTGCATGCTGCCAGCAAAGGAAACAGGCAGGGCAGAGGCACCAGGCAGCAGAGCGCTTGGGTAGTTTGCTGGCAGCTTGCACTATAGCAGATAGGAAAGAAAAAAAAAAAATCAGTTATCCCTCAGCCTGAAGTAAATTACAAGACGTATCCCTCAAGAGCACAAGGTGAAGCTCTTGATCAGACAAGCGATGCTGGCAGGTAATTCCCCTTGATATCACTCGATTTGAATTTTAGTGCTTGTGAAGGATGCATGACTGACAGCTGTGGAAACCGCAGGCATCCGTTCCCATGCAGGAGGACCAGAGCGCACAGCCCCGGGCACGAGCATCCCCACACCAGCTCTGCTGCTGGCCAGAGCTGCAGGGACAGGCTGCACATCTGGGGAAGGAGGACAGAGCTTATCCCCTGCTCTCTCCAGCCCTTGCACATCGGGGCCAGCTGGTGCCTTGTGGGAACAGTCATCTGCTGCATATCAAATAGGAAAAATCAGGTTTGCCACCAGAAATAGAAGATCTCTCAGGCTAATGAGTCATATTTCTGACACCTCCCCACACCATGAGAGCTGGGTGGGACCTGCAGAGACAGAGGGGAGAGTGCATTTAAACAAAACATTGTCCCAGTACCAAAGAAGTAGTCTCTTGGACACCCATCCTCCCTTAGCACCTCCCCAGCACAGGATCCACCATGGAGTCTAGCAACAGCTGAACCCACCAGAAACGCCACCACCAGAGCCCCCACGCTCTTGTAAGACAGAAGCGCCTCATTTCAGGCTGCTTGTCTTGTATTACTGACTGATCATGGGACAGCAATTAGCCTGGAACTGGTTTGCATGCTGTCAACATTCAATATTAATGATGAAAGTCAGACAAAAGAATAAAATAAAACCAGACTTGAATACAGTAAGCACACATCATATTAAAAGCAACGAAGGAATTGTGCCTGATTAGATGCAAATGGAAATAGCTAAACCCTCAGCTAATGTACTCAAGCAGAGATCTGTTGACTTCGATAACCAAAGTTCACTTAATTGCTCACTTCTCCCAGTTAATACACATAGCTCTAACTCCTCTGCTGTGCCGCATACCAATTGACACACTCATTTCTGCAACAAGGACAACACAATCCACTCCAAAAACCAAACCACAACAGAGGTTGCTTTAAGGAATTTTGAAGATAACTTTGGCAAGAAAGGCTGACTATTGAAACTGCTCCAAATTCAGGACCGGTGCAAGCACCAGGACTTAGCAAATAGCACACCACTGAACAAATAAGGCAATGCAGGGCCGATAAAGAAGGCTAGTCTGAGACATTTCAAGTCTGCCTGTCTTTCCTCTACAGCATCTGAATCAGCAAGGGACTTGGTAATTTCTGGAAGACTTGTGTACACTCAGTTAAAATAAAACTCCAGTGATAAGTTTTCCTAACCTGCCAAGAGGGAACACACCTGAACGATAACACAGAAATTGCAGGGGATGAGGCAGATCAAACAGGGACTTGAAAGCAAGAATATTTATTACCCAGCCAGCCCCCAGAGTTTGCCCTGCCATTCAGCCATGCTGCATGCCTCTGCACACCCTTCACCAAAGGCAGCTGCAAAGAGGCACAGCTCTTGCAGAGCAAAACCAAGCAATGCTGAGGATGTCCACAAATTGGTGAGTTACCACCCTTCAGCTGAGACAGATAACTGAGCATGTGTTTGCTTGTAGCCTGCCCTGATTGCAGAGTAAAAAAGGCTTATTTAAAATGCTGCTTTGGGCACCTTTTCATTTGATGTGACAAAGCTAGTTTAATCAAACACATTTTACCCTGCAATCGGGGCCAGCTAAGAACACACCTCTGGTCAAGTCCTGCAGCTCAGCCGACACAGGGTACCTTCTGGCATGATCATTTGTGATCACATAAATGTAAAAGCAGTCCTAGAAAATGGTGTTTTCCCCACAGGAGCTGGGCACAGCACTTGAATTCTTCTTCTATTTATTTTTTTAAACACGTATTTTTTTTTTATCCTGAGCAGAAAATATTTCTGCAGAAAGTTTCATGGTGCTCCTGGTGAGGAGAGACAGGAGCACATGTTGACTAGCTTCTTTATATTTTCTGTAGGAAAGAATGGTTAATCATCTGTATTCCAGTGCTGATCCCAAATAACACCATTCACTATTTTTGCTTTTATCACCCTACAGCTTTCAATGAGGCTCAGCTATCTGTGTGTATTGCCACTACACAAACATAACTTGCTTCTACAGGGACACTCAGAAAATTAAGAGGGATCAACAAGAGTTGCAAATACATACTTCACTTCAAGTGCATTCAAACCCCATGTAGAGATTCTCATTTCAGATTAAAATGGCTTTAAATTACTGCTTAGTCTTCTGCCAAGAAAGAGCCCCGAGAAATGGTTCTTGCTGTGAAGAACTGTGAAGTTTAAACAGTCAAGACTGGCTTAAAGCATCACTGTTATATCCACTTCACACCTGGGCAGATTAAAGTGTCCACCATCAGAAAGGGAGGCTCCTGGAGCCTTGGAAGGAAACTGCAAAAATAACATCCTTCAATTTTTCTCTCTGAATTTTGGGTAAACTGAAAAGCTAAAAAAAAAACAAAGAAAACCCCCCCCAAAAAACTCACACAAAAAACCCCCCACACCACACACACACAAAAAAAAAACCAAACCAAAAAGAGAGAGAAAAAAAATAAAACTGACAATATCTTCACAGTAACAAAGAATAGTAAAAATAAAGAAAATGGCTGGTCTGGGATCCACAGAAAGAGAGGACGACTGCCCTTAAAGCCAGCATAGAATGTGCAACTGAGAAATTCACTGTTGGGAAAATGCTTTGACCAGCCATGACAAGGTCAGCCTGGCCAGCCTTTCATCATCCCTAGAGAATGGAGTACCTCCTTGGAAACTGTGGAGTTTCCTTGAAAGCACTCAGGCTGCAAGACAGAAAATCCACAGATGCACCCTGGTTAAGAAACAGTTCCACAATTTGCCCATGACTTAAAAGATTTGGGTTCATCCTTGCTCTCTCAGAGGATGCACTGCAGGGGAGATGAGCACTGCACAAGCCAGCGGAGAAACTAGGAGCCCTAGCAGCAAGTAACACAAGGACTATTGGCTGCACAAAGGCACTGACGATAGCAATTCCTCTTGAAAACCATCTCTGTGAAAGTGCCTCCCACACTGCTGAAGCCTTGGCCAACAGCAGCCAGCCTGAAGAAGGCCAATGCTGATGCTGTGCCTCCCAGGCTGCTGTTAGATGCAACAGCCTAAAATACATGCTGCTTCTAGACAAGGTACAGCACGAGAGAAAAGCTTACCTTCACCTCTGTTTCAGAGCACTCTGCAGAGTTTAGCACCTGATGCTCACCCCCAACCCCTTCAATAACACTCTCTTTATCTTAAAACTCAATGCCTCTTCCCCTCCCGGTCATCCCACCTATGGTCCCAGTGAAGGCTCAGCAGGACGTCCACCTTCCGAGCTGCATCCTGAGATGGCCACTGTGTAACTCCTGCCCTGGGGGTGGCCGCTTCACAACAGTTGCTCAATATTTGGAGACTCATACTAAGCCTCTTCACATCAGGGTGAAGCAAGGGCAAGATTACAACTTCACCTCCAAGCTGTCTTGCTCCTGCGCCTGCGTGCACAGATCCAGCTGCTGAAGGCAGAGCAGGCCCCAGAGAAAGTCCTGCACTCTGCACACCCCAGCAGAGAAGTAGCAAAGCACAGGGAGGATCTCAGGAGGTTTAGATCCTGTTCCAGCCCCAGAGCTGCATTCCCCCAGCCTTACACATACAGACTTGTCTGAATGGCTCTACACAACTGTGATGAGATATACAAACCCAGCAAGGTCAGCCAAGGGATTAAAAAGTTAACAAGTTCAGTAAACCTCCATAGCTGCTTCAATTCAGAGAGAAAACAAGCTGAAGGTTAAGGCTGAGCAGAGGAGCAGGGGACTGCTTTGAACTCAGCCACATGCAGCATATCCTACAGATCCTGCTCTGTTCCCACACACATGTGTGTGTGTGCCACAGGCACAGCTTCACCTCCCCCTTGGAAAAGGGGGCTCCTCAAATAAGCCCATGGGATGAGATCCTGGCATCTTTCTGTACTGTGAACAGCATAAATAGCTGATCTGTGTGGGGCTGCTTAAAAAGCCCACAGAAAGGAACAGAAAGAGCATCAAAATCAAGCTCCTCCTTTCAGAAGCACACTAAAAATACACTCTGCTAGAGAAGATGGCACAACAGCTAAACCACCTGTTAGGAAAATAATACTCAGTTGCTGACGTGCCTAAATACAAATATACATTATTTAAAGACTGTAATTCAGCTAAAGGCAGTTAGGATGGGCCAACTTTCAGGAAGCATCATTAATGCTTGAGAGAGGCAGGCACTGGTTTTGCTGCCTACCATCTCTTTTTGACTCTCTTACTAACTTTATCCTCTGGTACCTTCACATGCAGCCCAGGAAATAAATCAAAGGTCTATTTCTCTCTGCTCTTTCTTGCAACATACGTGGGCACAACAGTTTTATCCTAACATAAGGATATTAAACAGCAGCCTGAGACCTGGCACTGTGGACTCACACAGTTACCAGCTACCCACCTGCAGACTATGCTCCGAGACACAGCTGAGACCTCCACAGTAGCTTCTCATCTGCAGGAGCCAGGAGGAAAACCCTTCCTCTTGTTCACCTGAGCTTTCAACACCCAGAGTCCCCTTTCCTGTACAATCCATTCCTCTCTGTCCTGTGGCAGCTTGCTCTTTGAAAGTACTTAGAAGATGACACTAAATCTCTTCTTAAGCCCTGCTGTCACAATGCAGCAAGAGCCAGCTGTTCTCTAAACGACAGGAGACCACAAAAAACTGCCCTCCAGGGCTGAGCTTGTTAAATGGAGACCCTGGGCCCAGGTGGGGCCAATCAGGGCTATTAAGGCCCATTAGTGCCCCAGGGTCCAGCACCTGCTGTTCCACTCAGGGCAGAGTCTCTGCTCTGTAGTGCTGGTAAAAGCTCTGGTCTGTGAGTGCCAAGTATCCACCCTTTCTTTCTGCCTCCCCAGTCTACCCTGGAGTTTGTAGCTCTCGTCACAGCAAAGCCCAAGCTGTGACATGTTTTCCACTGCTGTTGACTCGGCAGGTTCCTAGATTTACAGCAGCAGGACATGTTACTGGGTGTGTAGTATGTGCTCCTGCTGCTCTGAATCCACAGAGTGAGTGTAAATTAAAACTGTGTCTTGTGCCATGTCTTTGTAGATGACCGGTGATCCCAGAAGGGTCATGCTCCTTCAAAGTTGATAGTTCCGGGTACTGTGTCTTGTTTGTGTCCTGCTTGTACAATGCACTGAATACAGACCCACCAGACAAGATCACAGCTTAAGTTAGATAGGAAGTAACTTAAAATATTATCTACATATTGCAAGAGCTCTGAAAATGAACAATACTACATACTTTGCTCACTGAAAAAGACTCCAGGGTAGATTTACTGTGCAAACCACTACAGCTTCAAGCTGAAACAATTAAAGCGAAGAAAGATTTCTTCTAATTTAAGTGCCGTGGATCATAGCCCTTCACCTCCATCTTTGCACTTATCTTTACATGAACAAGAAGTTAAAGATATGCTTGCTAGTTCTAGGCTTACATCTTGCACAAACTGGAATTCAATTAACATTATTCTGCAACAAAACTGGGAGAAGCACTTCAGAGCTGCTGCTCACAATGCAGAAGCAACTGAACAAATGACACTCTCATTAACGCTCTGCCTTTCCCTGCTGTGCAAGCCAAATCCTTGAACACTAAAAGCACCTCAGCATCAGCTGGGTTCACAGACATCCAGAGCGATTTTTCAAGCTCCTTGACTTTTATAGACTGGGGGGAAGGGATTTCATGTGCTTTAATCCATTCTATTATATGAACTCAGAAATGGTTTTGACTCTCTGGCACTATAAATTAAGCTGTCTGCAGTTATTCTATTCTTGATTATGCTGAAAGTTACTGGCAATAATTTGATGACTAAATTTTCTTGCCCTTTTTGTTTTTCTTTTTTTCCAGATTAACCTGTGAATTTAGTTTCCCTGGTAGTGAGTAAATAATGCAATAAAAGCAGAGATCGTGGCCAACACATTCACATCTGGATGCTTGAAATTGTGGATGAACACAGTAAAAAAGCCTTTACTTTGCAGGTGGAATTTACTGCACTCACTTCCCAGCCCTTCAGACTGGAAGAACATGTTGTATGCGAAAATCACAATTTTTTGCACTCTGTGTTTTTTTAAATCACTCTTCAGGCATAAGTGAATTCAGCTTTGCAAGTCATTAGACAAATACTATCCCACCCATTTTAGAGACTGGAAAACTCAGGTCAAAAATCACTTAGAGATGGAGCTTCTTACCCTAAAAATAGTCTAATTTGTGCCATAAAAGCTACTACTAATTACATCTAAAGAAAGATGGAAAAGATTCTGGTTTATTAGTCTATTCAAAAAATATATTCAATTAAGGAACAGAATCCACCTGATTGGCTCCCCTTCCTTTGCTCTGGCCTCTGTAACACCTTGTCTCCTAAACCCTGATCACAAACAGAGGGAAAGACGTACACAGACTTGGATTACCTCTGGATAAATTACGGGGTATGCTGTACAGTTCAGAGTGTAACAAGTTGCTTCTCTACAATGTGATGGTATTCTGGGAGTCTAACTGTGCCTCTCTCATTCATGTGAATTAGTAAATGTGACTTCTATGATTTATTTCAGTATAAATTACTTTCCAATATCAGTAAGCATAGCAGAGTCCAGCTCCAGGATGGATACTCAGGACCTTAACAAACACCAGCTTTTAAAAGCATCAGTAAAACCTGTTTGGGATCCCATCAAACTCAAGTGCCCATGTCAGTTTTCTCAATTATTCTAACTATAAGGACATGTCAGGTACACGAAAGACAATTCAGACAGCATGACTGCCCTAAAATGATAACTTTAGCATAATGCACTTGACAGAGAAAAAAGCAATAATAGCTATTTTGGGAACAAAAGAAAAATACAATGGATCTGATGACTAAGTGTTCTGGTCCCCAGTGTAAAAGCAAAGTAGATCCCTGTTGTATTTAACTTGATTCCTTTGAATTAAACACTTCCATTAAAAGTTTCCCACAGTAGCTTTAATATTTAATTATGTATTCCACCAAAGGAAAGAACAAAATCTTTGCAAAGAGTTTTTTTATGCATGTGAAATATTTATCAGCATATCTCTTTGGACAAGTATTTTTATCCTCCAGGCTGGGAAAAAGCTTCCATGTACAAATCAGTTTCAAAACATTTTATTTTACAGCTTGAAAGTTTTCTATACTTCAGCACCTCATGCCGTGACTTTGTTATTTCACTTGTTAATGAATGGTAATTAAATCTCTTTTGGCTGAAAAGGTTGGAGGGCTCCTGCTGTATTACAAAAACAATTTCAGAAAGTTACAAAAACGCCCAAATGTCTAGAAATTAAAGAGAAAAGTTTGCCATGTTTTTGAGTCCAAGTTTAAATCGCTTGGAAGGATTTATGTGGGAAAACAGCATGCCCCAGTCAGTGTGTACAGTCTCTCCAGTTGAACAGATCTAATTATGTCACTTTGTGCCTAGCAGAGTAAACAAAATTGCATTCTTAATAAAATACATTGTGGCCACAAACTTCCTTGATCTTACTAACAACTGTAGCAAACACAGCATAAACCCTATTATATACTACCTGCACAAAGAACTGCTACATGTGTACATCTAAGTAAAGACTTGTTAATTTTGCATTTGCTCAGTAGGGCTTGAAACAGCAGCCTATTAATTTTTCTTCTTTTCTGCTTTCTCATTTCATTCAGGTGCTTTGAGTCAGAAGATAAATGGAGTGAGTGCTTACAACAGAGGCAGATAAAGGGGAAATAACCACATATGAAGGCATTTTGTGGTGTTATGTGCTCAACAGAAGCACAGTATTGAAGAAGAGAAATCTGCATGGTCTACACTACTTAGTTACACCACTGCAGGCTTCTGCTGGCATCATATGGGGAGATTTGGTCCACAGTTTGTAAACCAAAACTACATAATTCTACTATAAAATGCCTTTTCCAAAGGCAATACAGCGATTTCAGAGGGAAAGTTGATTCTGAATTTATTTTAATATTACAGTTTCTCAAAAAATATCGCACAAATAGAGTTTAGCAAGAAACTGGGAATGGGAATTCGATGAGATTAGTCCATTGCTAAGATGTAATTTTGGGAAGGGGTTTGTTGAGGGCAAAGCCCCCTCCGGTGAAGCGAGGAACATCAGACCTGTAGCGTGGAAACTCAGGCTCCATGTCAGTCAAGGATCGCTCCTTCTCCCTTTAAACAGAAACAAAGAAAAGGAAAATACATACTTCATTCTGTAGGCCAGTGATATTTACAAACTAAGGAAATCTGTGTCCTCCAGAGTTTCTTTGATGCAACCACGTATCAAGAGATCATTAAAAAAATGTTGATTAAAGCCTGTTAGGCTAAACTGCCAAGACTAGGTGCCTGTTTGGATCTAATTACAAGCCTACTGATGGTTTTTGGAATTATTAAAAATTAGAAATAAATGAGCTCTTTCCATGCTGCTCCCCAAAATGGTCAGAGCACCTCATTAGGGTGAGTTTGTATATGAGCTCCGTGACTTCAGATTTCTAATCACCATCCCATTCTAGCAAGTATATGCCTGTTTTCAAACAAACAGCTACATTCATCAAAGGCACAATGGGGAGATATTTTTTCTTTGTTGAATTCTAATGAATAAATGGTGTTATCTGTCATCACATTTTAACAAAGTTCTACTGATAATTACCATGCCTTTGACATTTGCAGAAAACTAACAGCATGCTGTGGGTGCACTGATAGCCTCAGGAAGTTCCTCCATTTGAGGATCCAGGAGGGCTTGAATTTGCTGGACTTCAGAGGAGGGAACTAGGCTGGTTCCACCCTCATGAGGTTGGGGAGATAAGCACAGCAGAACAAATATGAAGGGCAGTATTTCAAACTCACTGTGATATACCTGGAGGTTTCAGAGAAAGGTCCTGAGATATTTAAAATCAACCAAGTGCAGCTTTATGAAGTACTAGTTTATCATAAGAGCAGAGGTCTCAAGGCTTTAGAAGGTCAGTGCCATTACTTTTATTTTACAGTCATTGAGGCTGAGACACAAACTTGACTGGCTCTTCCAAAATCTAGCCTTGTCACATTAGCACCCTTTCTCAGTCCCCAGTAAGGGAAAAGAAAACACTTCCTGGAATCAATACATTTATCTTTTTTTTCCTAAATATCTGTGTCAGGAGAGGAGGAAGTTTGGAGAAACCCTGTAGTGTGACTAGTTATGCTTTCTTTTCCAAATTTAACCCATATGGAGGTGGGAGAATAGGTAGGCACAGATGAACTTGACCATGAAAACCATTTATAAATGTATAAATTATATCAATAAATAAATGTATAAATTATATCAATGTATCACTAATGTGTGTGCCAGCTGACAGCACTAAAAACTAATATGCTACATTTAGATGGCCCATCCTATCTCACTATTGGGCTTCCAACTTTTGGGAGATAAAGTGATCCAGAGTCCATGCTCATTCTTTCTTAATGCTCCCATGGAGACAGCCAACAGATGTGTTCATCAGTATGGAAAATTCTATGCAGCCTAACACTGTAATATATTATGCAGAATTAATGTGCAAGAAACCACACGCAAAAGCTCCCAGTTACTACTGACATCCCTCACTGCAGTTATTTACATATCTAGGACTGCAGGATCAGGGCTCTGGTGTGGATTTAAGCTTCATATTTTCTCACCAATCCTTATCAAGATCAAACTGGAACCCTGGTGCTAGAAGTAACCAGGAAAAGTAGCAAAGCAGAAAAGGTGCCAGAAGCAGGAGGAGAGAATGGGAAGAGTGAAAAAAAGAAAGCCTAAGTTATCTGGGAAAGACAAGATTCAGAATCTGAGAGCAGAAAAAGAAAATTTCAAACCCACAACCAAAACATTGGATTTTCAGCTTGAACACAAAACAAAACTAAATTCCTATTGTTGCTCATTATATTCCTTCAGCATCCCATGGAAAGCTGCATTAGTTCAGTATCAAGACTTTAAATCTCAAAACATAACTGTCTTGTGCAAATCAATAAAAGCTTTAGATTATATCGTTGTGTGAAGTTATCTGAGAGTATTAATTCTCTTTGATACCAGGGTGGTCAATAATGCTATTAATGCTATTGTCCTGACAAGATCCTCTTTTTATTAGCAAAACCAGCCACATTTATTTCAGACATGATGTTAACATTAGCCAGCATGATAGAGATCAAGTCAGTGGTTTTGTGTCAGCTGGGATTTAGAGCAACCTGGGACTGTACAAATCAAATGGCCATGGCTCTTTGGCTAGTATCTACACACCAGGCAGTGTCCAGCCCAGTCCGAGTGTGGAATGGCTGTATGTCATGGCTGAAGGACTCCTTGGGGAAGGATCTGGCTGCACAACAAGTTCTCTCTATTGCAGAAAGCAAAAGACAGACATGTCATGCACAATTGGCAGTTTCAAGAAGGAAGGCTGCATGACAAGGTTGTTTCCTTTGCATGGCTGCTAGGCAATGCAAAGCACAGTCTAGAGATTACAGAAGCTGCAGTTATCCAGCACTGCTATGCCCAGTTATGCTTTGGGGTGCACATATCCTTCAAAACAGAATCTGTTTCAACAGGAACAAAACAATGAGGGGCAGAGGAGAGCAAAGCCCAACACATGGCCACCTCTCAGCAGCCACAAAGACTACAGAAGTGCAAGTCAGGGCTGACAGCACAGTGCTGGTAGCTCCTCAGCCTGAGGTAGGAGCAATGAGATGCTATCGTCCTGCAGAAGCCCCACTAACAGATCTGAATGTACTTCCAAAACACAGATGTCACAAAGACACAATGCTCATCGGACTACAGTCATGCCCGCCCACATGAACAACAACCTGACAAGCTGCACTAATGGCAGGTATCTATCCTGAACCTATAAACAGTGCAATGAGTCCAGCACTAATAGACTTGCATCACAAAATTCCACTCACTGTGTATGATTAACAGACTCAAGTTCAGTCACCATCACATCACATGATATTTTTGCTTTACTTTAAAGCAGTTATGCCTCTAACAAGTTGGATTTTTTCAACAGTTATGAGAGGAATTAATTCTAGGTATGATATTACAACAAAGCTTGGGCAAATTTCTTCTTATCTGATGAACAGAAAGAAACATGATGCCAAGGTCCAAAATGGAAACATTAAAACTATTGTGAAGAAGACACTTAGCTGCTGGAAATGGATTATCAGGCACTATGGTAGCCTCGCATATTGATCCTAAAGCTCCAGAAAGCCCATTAGCACTGCACAATTGTTGCTAATTCCAAACATTAAGGTAACATTATGCAATTTGCAGATGGACAAAAGTCACTGTTTATCACTGACAATTTTGCTAATTTAGTCATCAAAACAGTTTGCTGGCTGAAATATGATTAAGGAAGAAACAGATACAGGAAGCTTTGAATTATATTCAGAAATGTAGAGAATTGTTGGCTTTAGTGTGTGAGGAAGGGAAAGGCTGAGGATGGAAAGGGGTAGAAAAACAAAAGCCATACACAGAAAAACTCGGTAACAGATCATGTCATCTGACTGCAGAAATCTAAGAAACTTCTCTTTAAAAGGAAAGTCCAGTAACTCCATTTTCAGAAGTGACTAATAGTTTTGGTGTCCCAACTTGGAGATTCACTATCAGAACAGTCTCATCTCTCATCCTCTGCAACCCAGGTCACTTTAACAGGCAAGCAATTGGACAACTAAGATCCTAGTAATTTTCTTCTAATCAAGAGGAGCAGCTGAATGGTCAGCTGTTGACTGAGAATAGCAGGGAGGTGTCATCAAACTGCTGTTGATTAAGGAGAGATAGCTAACCTCCAGGCAAGTTCTCAGGCTCTACCATCAAAAGAGTAAGACACCTGACAAAGCCAGACTGAGCATTGCTCACTTTCCTCCATCTGGATGTAGGAAGGGAACAAGAAGCAGATGGGCAATGCTCTTCTCTGCAACCATTGGCAATGATATCTCCTGCCAGAAGGGGATAGTCATCAGTCACAACTACCACATTTTGAAAACAACAACATTGTTCTTACACCAGGGTTATGTAGTTGCCACCTGAGGAAAGGTTGTCCCCCATAAAAGATACTGTTTCTTTATAAAACTTGTAAATGCATTGAGGTCCACATAATGCTTGAGGATCTCTCCTTTGATGTGAGAGACCAAACACTAATCAGTGTCTGCTAGTCACCATCTCACTGGTATGAATAATTTAACTGTACTGCAGAATATGTCAGTAATATCTCTGCTGGACTTTCTTATCCTGGTCATAGATGATGGTAAGTCTAGACCAGAGTGAAGTAATAAGGAGGAAAACATTCAGGAAAATTAGACAACAATATTATATCACCTCAGTCAAATTTGGCCATGTTCTGATCAAAAGGCTAAAGCAGGGTAAAAAAAACAAATCTGGTTCATAAAGAAAGCTGTATAGACAAAACTGTTGTTTTCCCATACTTGGCCTGTTGTTCCTTGCGTTTCTGAGCCAGATATTTCTTTTTCACATTCAGAAGCTCATTGGCAAGTCTTTCAATTTCATATTTGTATTCTTGGCTCTGTGATTCATACATATTCAATTCTGAGGACAAAACCTAACAAAAGGCAAAAAGAAGAAACAGGAGGTGTTAGTTTCACTTACACATAAGTTAGTAATTTTACAAGCAGTTTTTCCTTTCACAATTGACTATATAAGACATCACCATTTTCCACCACATCTCATTTCCTGCCATGATGTTTCATTTGATCACCTCTGCCCACCTAAGGACAACTTACAAAATTAAGGCTATGCCATTTAACCACAATAAAACATATAGAGTATGAACCACAATTATGGGAATGGTATTAATACATATATTAGCTCTTAATGTTCTGGGACTCAAATTTGGATGAAAACTCAAAATGAAGGTCTTAAAAATAATAAAGCAGGGATGTATTTAATAATGATGGGTTTTATTCACAAGGATCCACTTTGTTACATAATGTAATTAAATCCACACAGGCAAAGTAGTACCAAGCAGTGTAAATACTAATATAATTCTGCTTTCACGTGAATCATTGAACTTTTAAAAAGTAGAAGCATGCATAGTGTGTTTTCCTTCTCTAAGAAGAATAGCTTGACCTGACACTCCAAAATGGCATGCGAGCCACTATGCTACAGCATACTGTGCCTGAAATACACAGTAGCAATTGACTGCATTAAGGATAAATAGGAACCGTATGGAAAACTTCAAACCACATTCAGTTTAGCTAAACTTTGGCTTCTGTTTTACATTTTCTACATTGTTTTTCTTCTCCATGGAAAGCTAAGATTTGCATAACAGCCTCTTTGTTTCCTAAGGGCCCATCTGCTCCTGCATTTTTTTCCTCGTGGTTAGTATAGCCATGATTATGATGCAGTGAACAGGAGATGATGACTTCAGAGAGAGAGGAGTTATAGAAGCAGAGGAACTCCTGGGGAGACTGATCTTTCATGCAGGCAAGAAAAGGGGAAGATCAGCTTATTCTATCAAAGAATCACATTTAATATCATACTTTCAAAGCTTCCCATAAGATTCCTTCAGAACCAGGAAATCCTCCCTTCTACTGATGTGGGATTAGGACAGGTTACTCTGTCATCCCTATAAAAGTTGCAAGTCTAATATATATATGCATTGCAAGAGAAACAACAGGAATTCAAGACTGGATTCTCAATGTATTCCCACTAGTTTGTTAAAAAGAAAATGAAATGGCTTTGAATTGCTTATTGAAAATCTTAACAGTTCAAGAAAAGGGAAGGAGAATAAGTTTAATGGAAAACTGATGTCTCAGAATGCCCACACACAAAAAGCATTTACAGCATTGTGCTGCACCCTCATATTCTAACAAGACTTTTCCTGTATTTTAATGAAAGAAACTAGCATAATGTGAAAAAAAGCTCTTCAGCTGTTACTGCTTCTCCCTTGGGGAGATGCAGTACTAGTCTTATTTCCTGATCTAATATACTAAGGCATGCGCACTGATCATCAAAAATCTTCCTGAAGCCTCGCTCCCCTGGATCCTCCTCGGATCCTCCTGGTATGTGCTAAGGCACATGAAAAATAAGGGGGTGACTGGTGACAGCCAATGTGGCTTCACTAAGGGGAAACTGTGCTGAGAAATTTGGTAGACTTCTATGATGGGGTTACCGTGTTGGTGGGCAAGGGAAGAGCATCTGACATCATCTACCTGGACTTGGGCAAAGTATTAGGCACTGTCCCACATTACATCTTTGTCTCTAAATCGGAGAGACAATTGTATTTAACGGATTGACCACTTGGTGGACAAGGAATTGGCTGGATGCTCACATCCAAATAGTTGCAGTCAATGGCTCAATGTCCAGCTGGAGACTGGTGATGAGTAGTGTTCCTCAGGGGTCAGTATCAGCACCAGCGCTGTTTAATGACTTTGCTGGTGACATGAACAGTGGGATCAAGTGCACTCTCAGCAAGCTTGCCGATGACACCAAGCTGTGTGATGTGGTCAACACGCTGGAGTGAAGGGATGCCATCCAGAGGGACCCTCACAAGCTTGAGAGGTGGGCCAATGCAAACCTTATGAAGTTCAACAGGGTCAAGCGCAAGGTCCTGCATGTGGGTCAGGGCAATCCCAAGCACAAATACAGGCTGGGAGAAGAATGGACTGAGGACAGCCCTGAGGAGAAGGACTTGGGGTGCTGGTTGATGAGAAGCTCAACATGAGCTGGCAATGTGTGCTTGCAGCCTAGAAAGCCAACCATGTCCTGGTCCTGCAAGAAAGCTGGAGAGGAACTTTTTACAAGGGCACGTAGTCATAGGACAAGGGGTAATGGCTTTAAATTTAAAGAGGGTAGATTTAAACTAGATATAAGGAAGAAATTCTTTACTGTGAGGTTGGTGAGACACTGGAAGAGGTTGCCCAGGGAAGTTGTGGATGCCCCATCCCTGGAGGTGTTCAAGGCCAGGCTGGATGAGGCTTTGAGCAACCTGGGCTAGTGGAAGGTGTCCCTGCCCATGTCAGGGGCGTGAAACTAGATGATCTTTGAGGTCCCTTCCAACCCAAACTGCTCTATCATTCTGTGTTTCTATGATTCTCCAGGATCACTAGTGAAGTTGTTCTGCAATCCTGACAGCCCCTGAGCCAGAGACAAAGGGCATCTCTTACTTTCAGCTGTTTAGTCTTCTCCTGGAGAGTGTGCCGGTACAGCTGCAACTGTTCTGCAGCTTCAGGCCCAGGCTGCCGGGCCAAAACATGCTTCAATTCCACATACAGTTTATCCTTTTCCTAAGAAAAAAATGAGGAAGAGTTCTTATAAAAATAATATAGCAGCAGCATAACTAGTGATTAAATCAACCTCATGGAAAAATGCAACTCAATCAGGAAGATATTTGCAGAAACAAATCTGCCTGTGTGTCAGTCTTTCCTCACTAGCCATAAGGTATTTAAAGTTGTTGTGATAGCAGTGGGAGAGCTCATTAAGAGAAACATCCAGCTACTTCGAACCACGAATGAAATACTCTTAAACACTGTCATCAGCAAACATGCTCTACCACAGAGAATGTAAAACAGTCACTGGAAAAGTATCCAGGGGTGGGAAATTAACTACTAGTAACTGTGCTTACTGCAGTCTTTCTTCTTATGAGCCACATTGCCTTACATTAAGGATCATAGCTTCACCAACAGGATGTGAGCAGGTTACAGAAATGTCAGGGAAGGACTGTACAAAAGAATAACTTCTTCCAAAGAAAATCCTGCAAAGCAGATATAAACACACAAACACACACACATAACCTTTCAGCTTAACTGCAGGGCCACTGGGAAAGGGAAAGAAAGCATAAACAGCAACAATTATGACTAGTACAATTACCACCAAGTAACTTCTCTTTGTCATGTGTCTCTTCTTCCTTCATGTTGGAACAGTATACTCATGGGAGCTGGATATGGCCATGACCAAACAGAAACCGCTTACAGCATTCTGTACTGAAAGATTTCTTTCTACTGTGTTTTGAGGATGTACTTGTTTTTAGTCTGAGGAATAAAACATGCAACAAAGCCACCTCCATAGCTTTGCACATTACAATATTTTTAGTATCTACCCTATCAGACTAACATTGTTATTATTTAACATCATTTAGGAAGAGCCCATCCTTATCTGGTACCTGGAGAGCTGAAATTAGAAAGCATGGTTATTTGACTGGAAGTTGGACTAGCAGACTAAAGATTTAACTAAAGAAGACAAAAGATGCCAAGTAGGAAGTAGGATAGGTGATTATTTACAGCGGCTTTGACAAAATCTCTTTTTGCTGTCTTTTTTTTATAAGCTCTGTCTACAACTCTAACCACAGAATTCTTATATCGCTGTGGGAAAAAATGCCATTGCATTACCTAGAATTGTTACACTTGGCCTTGCTCAGTGGTTGAGCCAGGATTTTTAAAAGTGACTTGTTTTGAAGATGTAAAATTCTAGGTGTCGTCTTCAACAGCATAAGGAGTCCAGAGCTTTTAGACCTCAGCATTTTCCAAAAACCATGCACTATAATGGTCACCGGTTGGGGCCCAAAAACAGAAGCACTTCAAATCATAAATTGCTTTTGTAATATCACTGAGGAAGAGTTCCTTATAAATGAAGTTGTTCACGGTTTGTCTCTGGAAAAATCAAAACTTCCTGAGACTCAGACCAAAATTTTCATAGTGGCAAAAATTAAAATGAGAATTTATTCTCAGTAGAGAGTTGTTATGTCACTACAAGGGGTTTCTACTACCACCTTTTCTTCCTCAGGAAGCAAGATTTTACTGTAAGTTAAAAACAAGAGCAAAAGGAAAAGCTGTCTTGTCAAATTCTGGCCAGTCAGTATTAACATTCCACCCCTAATGTATCACAGATTTGTATTTTGGAAATAGGTAACAGTAATTTGGATAAATATGGAGCAGTTGATGGATTGAAGGTCTTATGTGCAATTGTTTTCCAATTTATTTCTCTCCTAACCCTCTACAAGGGCCAACCATGCTCTTCAAATATTGTGCAATGGTGTGTATAATAACCCCATTTAGAGACAAAGCATGCAATTCTATTATAAAGAGAATCTATCTTATGCAACAGAGACTCGTTAGCTGTCCGATGTATATTGTCTCCATAATCCAACAGAGGCAGAACCAGCTGTCTTATAATGTGCATCCTGTCCTTCCTTGCTAAGTGCTGTCCATCTCTTTTACATCTAGTCAATTAATTTGTCACCGGGTTAAAAGCACCATATGTCAGCAAAACAGTAGAAGAAAATCCTGCATACTTCTTTCTTCATCAGCAAAAGTTTAAATTCACAAGTTGGCATTTCTATAATTTCTGACATTTTAACCCAGGATGAAAAAAAACCCCAAAATCCCCCAAAACAAAAAAAACCCAAACCAATTAATTTAAATTAATTTTAAAGTAGCAATCACCACAGTAAATCTAAGCCAGTCACAAGGTACATGTGATATTACCACCAAAAATGCATTGCTTACAGCAGGTGCTTCTGTCTCTACAAATAAGATATCAGGAATGCCCAGGAAAAAAAGATCAGCACAAAATAATAAAGAAAAATTTTGTTTCTATAATCCTCTAGCTATATCCAAAGGACAGACAAGCTGAGCAATGTATACTACATGCAGATATCTTATAAACAGACAGCTATCAGATACGGCATAGAACATGCAGAAAGACCTGCAGGGCTGTCTGATGTGTAAGCTGTATTCAAAGTAGCCTTCAGTTGTAGTGCATAAATTAATACTGCCAAGAGATGGATCTATTTTTTTTTTTTAATTCTGAAAAGAAGTAAAATGCATTTGCATTCCTTAAAATGTCTGAGAACTCAATTGGGCCAAATGGAGAGAAGGTATCCTGACACTGACAAGAAAATCAAGTCAGCAACGGCAGCATAGCAGTGTCTCAAAAACAAGAGGGTATGCTGATCTGTTTGGTGCCTATTGGAAGTCAGATAACACTATTTAGTCCCAAGTAGAAGTCAGTAAACTCCATTTATTTGTGTTGGTGGCTGCGCAGATGATGTTGGAGAAAAAGCTACCTGAAATCCTACACCCATTGGGCAGGAATAAGTCAATTCATTATAGCATGTCTAAGATGGGTTTCTTTGGTATGTCCCAAACACTGCCTCCCCTTACACTCCCCTCCATCCTCATGCCAGGCTGCAATCACAACACACATCTTGCCAGAGTTACGCGTTCTTGAGATGAAAGGATCTTAAAGTCACAAACATTATGAGGCACTACTCTTCTTGAGGAGGTGAAGGAAGATCCATCAGATCTCTCCGTAACTCCATGCTGTTAAGAATAATGTACATATCTTCAGATCAGGTCTAGGCTAGTACCAAAGCTTTTCATATGATCTTTCCCATGGCAAAATTCCCGTGGAATTAAACGGGTGTTTGACTGTAGGACTGAGTCAATAATGTCAACCAGCTTCCTTGGTTTATGGCATATACTAAGCCAAGTGGATGGTGGAGAGATGAGGGCACATTCATTTTGTATACATAGGGCACACTAGGAGACTGAGATTGAGGGTTACAGTCAAATTTCAGGCATTCCAAAGAGAATTTCAGTGCCTCTGTGAATATCTGCTGTAAAAATTGTGTAAATAAAATGCCACATTACTTTTAGAACAGCCCTTCCTGTCTTCGATTTGTTTTCCAGGGGAGTTCTGAGGAGCCCACAGATCTGCTTTTAGGCTTGGCCATGACAGTATGTTTCTGCATCTCTAAGTCTCCCACCTATAAATTCGGAGATAAGGGGCTTGTTGCTTTCCCCTAATTTTAACTAGCTGCTGTCTCAGCCAGAATCCAGAGCTCTCCTGACCTGCTTGCTCTACAGAAAATTGAGAAAAAAATAATTTTCTTCTGCAGAGGACTGGCAGGTGTTTGGCAAATTTCAAATGGTTCTTCAGGACTCAGTGGTCACAAATCAGCTCGGTCTACAGCAAGAAGAATCACTTTTGTCAGCACAATCCTGCTTCAAAAGAACCCATTGCTGCTGACCAGCACAGCCCAATTTGCTCATTGTTCCCTGCCAGAGGGACCATCAAGCCCTTCAGGTACATTCCCAAAATGACACCAAGGCATTTCACTGCTTCAGCAAGGAGTGGGAGGCAGTCAGCAATGCTGGGATAGAACAATGCACTTGGTACTAGCTCTAAAGATGAGATTCCGTTTTATAGAAACTTCTCCCTCACCATGACACTAGGAAACTCCTGAAACGACCCACCTTGTTAGTTAGTCCAGGGTACCATTCTGAGCCAGAGACGATGGATGACTGTACATTTAATGAAGATGTATTCACAATAGAAATACACCATGAAGTCCCAGCTTTCTCACTTTTATCAGCTTATCTTTCCAAGTAGATAATTCAACAAATTTACCTGGCATAGCAGCACACCAACAGCCTTCTCCACCAGACCTGCAAAAATCCTGTTGTGCAACAAAAGTTCTCTATTGCACTAATTATTAAAACACATACACACAAAAATCCCAAAACTTTTGACCCAGAGTAAATCTCATTTATGTTAGCTCCCGTCTCCAACAATTGAGCTAAAAAATAACCCAACAAGATAAAAATGTAAAGCAAAAGTGTGCAACATAGTGTATGGGGATAAACTCCCAAACATTTAACCTAGCTAAAAATCTTGTAATTATTAAAGTGGAGAAATCAACACAGTAACTCTGTAAGCACACTACAGCTCCTCATGGCATTGGTGAGGAAAACAAGTCAGTCAATGTGCCACAGGGGGTTTCTTCTTTATTGGCATTATAACCAAAATGTCAGCGCTATGCTGAACTCCAGAGTCATTTTGTTTACGATGCCATGCGGCAGCAGAGCATCTTTAAGGGGTAGTGATCCATTTTCAAAAGTGTTAAACAGGACACTGAAATATGAATTAAATACATACACAGACATACACATCTAGTCACAGACATTTTACCTCTATAAGCTGCACACTTATTTGTGTGGATGTGTATACCTAGTGGTGCAGTTGTTGACTCAGGACATCTATGACTAAAAATTTTATGAGAGGTAGAAAAAATTAGCATACAGTAACCTTCACAAATTTTATAACAAAATAAGATAGTTGCCTCCAGCACTGTGAAAAATGTGCAGTATAAACTTTTCCAATAAACACTTTCCAAAAGCTCCTGCTCTTTCTTGTCTGTTCCACATCCATTCGCAAACACCTTTGCAAGCATGCAGTTTGCTAGAACAGCTTGTATTTTCATCATAATCTAGACCCTCCTTTAACTGTCCACTGTAAGGTTTTTTATTGGGCAAATTAATTCAGATTTGAAACAGGGCACTGAAGCCCTTTCACAATGTGGAAACACTAATACTGCATGAGACACTTGGGGTTTTCTTTCTAAAATGCTGCACCAACTTGAAGGCATGGCTGGGATAATTTCACTGTCTTTGGTGAAATTCGCACCACTCTAGATGGAGTTAAATTAAACTTGTGTTATGACTTATCCCTCCACTTGATAATAATGCTTCTGAAGAACAAATCTGTTTCCTTTGCCACAGACCAGACTGCACCAAATTGACTGGAATTTTCAAAACAGTTTAGAGAGAGGGGAAAAACACCTTGAAGCATCTTCTAAGGTCCTCACCCTTGACTCTTTTTTGTAACAGTATGAGCTGAATGCTGCATTATTACACCTCCCAGGAACAACAAAGTACAAACATTTCCAGCTAAAGTGTAATTGCAACTTATTATTTTTATTATTTTTGTTAGGTACTGCTTTCTTAGGCACTGTGGGAAAACAGAGGTTTTGGACAAAAAATAGGTTACATATCCTCCTTTTAACTTCTAAACATTGAGACACAAGGATAACAATTTATCAGAAGAAAATCACATAGATGCCTCTTGTTGAAATAACAGCTGCAATTCCCTTTTTATTATTGACATTACACAAGAGTTTGTAAAAATTATTAATCAGAGTAGCTCATTTAATCACAGTGTTTATACTTTACATTGTAGAAGATTATCAATTAATTATCCCTTGTTCTTCTATATGTGTGAGCAGGAACACATGTGCACATACACACGCAAACAAGAGAAAAGTGAGCTGTTCCCTGAAGGTAAGAATTACCCTTGACATGGCATGGACTCATGTAAATATTTCAGCTATTTCCACAGTGCCTATAGCTTGACAGCTGGACTGAAGAGAGTTCTAAACAAAACTTTATTTCACATTCTAGTGCTGACTTGCCTCAAAGTATTCTGGAGGAGGTTGAGAGGTTGATACTAATCTTACCAACAAGGAACCTAAATATTCTAAGTAAATAAGTCTATAAAGCAAACAATAGGGAACATTTCACTGGCTAATAATTACTATATAAAGGGTTTCAAACCAAAAAACAGTGTATCTTCTTCAAATGTAGACTATTTGACCTAAAACCTCTGTACTTTAATGTCAGTGTAACAGCATGTATTTTAGCTATTCAATATGCATTTAGATTTTTAAAATACCAGATGAATCAAAGGAGAATTATCACAGCTATGCTGTTAATGATTAGCTGTTCCTTTAGGCTTGGGATGGAAATTCCCAGCAGACTCAGCTTCTGCTCTTACTCTGACTGATCTGACAGATGACCTCGAAGGGTCAGAGAAACTGCAGAGCTGCTTCTAGAAATACCTATCTGTAAGTCAGGCTTCTATATCTCTTTAATCACCTCCTTGACTTAGATCCTTAGATTTCCCTGAAAGATGAGAGCACTTAGCTTCAAGTTCTTTAGTATTCTGGAATTGCTACCTCTGAACAGCTGTCTCAAAGTCAAGCCACCACTTGCACCTACAAATACCTGTCTAAAAGTCACTAAAGCCTACATACATCTTTCTGACAGGATAGTAGAGTTTCCCTGCATATGCCAAGTACCTCAGGGAAGAAAGAGTGGTCTCCTGTTACACTTTGGAACCTATTAAGAAATACCAGTGCATCTAAGAAACACACTGCAATTCTGAAATCATGAATGTTTTAATGTATGGCTTCCTTCTGACTCACTGTAATTATAGCTGACCCTCTGCTATCCTTCGAGGAGTTCTGTTTCAGTTCCCAGTGCTTGCTTCTGAAAATTCAAAGAAACAGGAACAGGACTAAAGGAAGGGGAAAGAGAGTGAATCCTAACATTCATGTGAAAAAACCTGCTGTGCCAGAGTGTACCATCCCCTTGTTAAGATTACAGCTATGTCTACTAAGACAGGCATGGGAAAACTTGAGCTCTGAGTATAGAGGATATGGAGCAACTGGCAGACTGGCAGAGAGTCTCCCTATGTAGGGTTCATGGCTCCTGTGCACTTGGCAGCTTGTGTCTGGCTGTCTCAGAGTGAAGAATGAGGAACAGGGTTCTTTCTACAGCTGCTTATGTCCTCATGTGTCCAATTTTAAGCTACCTTAAACACCAATACAGTGACTCTAACTGCCTTCCCCTAACTGCCCCAAGACAGCCTTAGCACTGCTGCATCTTTCTGCATGTGTTTTCTCAACAACAGCACCATTCACACTGCTGTAAGAATGAAAATAAGTGATCTGAAACAGACAAAATCTAGTCTGTCCCTGTGGAATGTCTTTTTTTATTGGGCTTTATTGTTTTTGTTGCTGCAACTACCATACAATATAACAATCTATCACTGAATAGGATACTGTAGATTGTCCATAACTTGCTGCTGAGGGAGGAGCAGAATACCCTCGCCTCAATGGAAAAACGCTTGCCAAAAGGCACACCTGAATAATAAAGATTTGCAGCTGGCTCTGGGCCACACTACATAATGTGGGCTTGTGAACGTATTGGTACACTGCTGTTGCACTCCTCCGATATTTTAACTTCTCTAGCAGCTTCTGGATTGCTGACAGTCAGTATCGGACTGCTAACAGCACTGCAAAGTTTGTGCATTGCAATGTATTCAGTCAGCACAGTGAGTCATTTACTTTCCCTTAACAAGATAACTGGTTGATTAATATACTTTACCCTGGGGTGTGCAGCAGATTTATTTCCTTCCCAGATACATGCTGAATACAGGACTGAGGAGTAAACAAGTTTGTTTTCAGTTATTTGTTATTTAGTGGAATAATTCCTGAACCTTTTACTCAAGCTTTATTCTAGCAAACTATTGTTGAAGCTAATGGCAATTTTGATTTAGTAAGAGCATTAGGAATAGACCATTTTACAAATTATTTTAAGTCAAATGATGCAAGGTATTCATGCTCAAGATTTCTGAGTTAAAAACAGATGTAACGCATTTTAATAAAATACTTTGGTGATCGCTGTTTCTGATGCAGATTACAGATAACAATGATGTACCCTGGGTACTCATATGGCCTCCTCCTTTCAGTATCTGAATGCTGTTAAATCTTTAATGTACTTATGCTGAGGTACTGCTTCCAGCCAGGGCAGTGATCCTCTTCTCATTCTACAAAAAGGGTCTGGACACTAAGAGTTGCTACATGAATAGCCAAAATACACTAAAACTCATGGAAGATATACAGAAATGAAACTCAGGCTCCCAGGCTCCCAGTACCACCATGCTGAGTAAACCAACACATCTGCTCCTTGCTTTTCAGAAACACCAGGGCTAAACTACAGCACCAGGTTAGAAGCGTGGGAGAAAAGTTGCAACTGTAAACCACAGTATACTTTGAGACAACAATCTCTCTCATGCATGCTAAAATTTATGGACTAGGAGTACATGTATTAGAATGCAGCAAACAAATCTATACTTGACATTCATCTATCAAGAACTGTATTTGTGTAATTAAATCAATCTTGCATGATGTGGAGGGATGGCAACTGACGACCCACTAGAATTCTCCTTCAAGCTCAAACTCAAGTAAATATATCAATTCTCCCAAAAAACTTTAAAAAAAGATTTTGCAGTCATATACATTTGCCACCTATAAACCCTAAGACATTTTTATTCCACCTGCAATTTCCTCATCTTTGTAAATGGCATCTGAATATTGCTGACAACAACACCATTAGAGCAGCTAAAAATAGTGCAGATTCCCAGAAGTTATTTTTATCTCTTTTTTTTTCTAATTTCTCAAATAAATTTGCACCTTGCTTCTGTCCAACACCATTTATCATGAGACATTGGTTTGTTTACAAAGGATCAGTAAAAATTAAATTCTTACACTAAGCACATCCTTTACCAAAAATATTTTGTTTGATTGCTAAGTAATCCTCCTTGGTTACCATTTCCCAGTGCCATTTGCACTATTTTTATTGGAAAATTCTTTCCTTATGCCAAAGAGCAGCTGATTATCTTCACCTGATGAAACTGAAGTGATCAGCACATTTCCTGTTTGTTTTTTCAAAACACAGTTTAAACAAAAAGAGCCTAAACAAGAAAAAAAAAAAAAGGCTGTTTTCCTGGGAGAACTTTATTCTCTTCCATTTGAATTGCAACATATGTGGGAGGAGGAAAAGCATGTAAATGTCAGTGTGTTTTTAAGAGAGGTTTATCACGCTCTAAGTTTCTGTAGCATAGAACATCTTCTAATTCTAGATGGACTGAGATTAGAAGGGCTAAAATAAACTAATGCACCAAGAAGTGTATTCAAAATAGGCAGAAATAGAAACCAGAGCCATTCTGAGGAGACATAGGGCAAGAACTAAACATCCCTCAAATCCCTATTAAATTCTTAAGGTTTACACAAAGCTTTCAGGCAGACACTTAGACTCTCAATAGACCTTCACACAGGTAACTCTTTATCTTTCCTGTTTATGAGATGTGATTACTTCTTATATCACAACAGGATTGCATACGAGCCCAGGTAAGTTGCACCAAGAATTAACACAATGATTCTACAATTTGCTCAGTGTGAGTGGTTCGATCCTACACACCCTACTGGATACACAATCAGTTTAAAAAAAATATATAGGAAAATAACATCAGTGGCAGAAAAAAAGCTGCTGCAGGAATTCTAACTGTATGGAGAAATCACTATGCCAGGCATAGAATCACTAAAAGACACTGATCTTTCAATTTATCACTAATACTAAAATACATTTCCACTCACAAAGTTAAAAACCCCAACCAAAGCCATAGTTCAGCAATGAACATTTCATGCACAACAAAAGGAAAATAAAAGGATGGCACAAGAAGGAAAGAACCTGAAAAGGTAGTCCTGAAGGATGACTTGATGCACTAAATAGCTCCATATGTCACTTCATACTGCATTGGAGACTCCAGTTCAAATCAGATTCAACGCACTGGACTGAAATTAATTTGACGGCACTACCTCACTAGATTGTTGTGTATCAAAATATTGCACTGATAATTCAATATTATTTGTTCATCACTAGTTAGAACTGGGTTACAGACAGAGTTCACGGGAATACATTATTTTACTCATTTGAAAAAAGAGCAGAGATTCTCTCCACAGTCCCATTCTAAATAAATTGAGACAACTCTTACAGTGTACCTTTGACACACCAGTGCCTAATTCTGCATGGCACTGGGGAAGTAAACTTTTTTTTTTAAAATAATTCATACCCAGCCAAAAGCAAAAAAAGTAAATGTTGGGTCTGAGTCCTTACTGTATTTCTCATTTCTGTATTCCTGTATAAATCCCTTTAAATTCTGACCACTAACTTAGAACTGGAGTCATAAACTCAAATACCACACTTCACCAGGTACTGTTTTCTCTCTCTGTTTTTCCTTAAGATAGATAACAACACTTAGTTTTTTATCAGGACAGGAAAACATTTTTTCTGTTATTTTTCCCTTGTCAGGAACCATTTGATCAATGGTTAGAAGTTTTGCCAGCTTAGCTTTCTCAGTTAGTGCTGCAATTTCTTTGTGCTGATGTGGCTAGGCCAGCTACTGGCTATGCAACTAAGATGCAATTGTACTGGCAAGAGAGTCTTCTGCCATTCAAGAGCTGGTAGAAGCTAAATCAGAAAAGTGACTTATTTGCCAGTAGGAATGGTACTTTTAACCACAGAAAAGGCCTAAAGCTCAATATACTCACCCTTTAGTTAAGGGCTGAGAGAACCACTAGCTTCAGCCACAAGATAGGGCATTAATCCAGTGCTTCCAGAGGAAGTCAAATCCTCCAGGAAATAGAGATAGAAAAGAGTCAAGTCCTAGCAAAGTATAAGAAGCAAAAAAGAAAATTTTCCTTTATATTTTCAGACAGTAAAATCCCTTCAAAAGGCTGACTTTATACATAAATGATAAAGGAGCAGTAAAGAAAGGATTGTATTTTGGCAGTGGATTTTGCAGTTCACCTGTAAGTTTCAGTGCACACAAAGCACTCCCTCAAACTACCTCTGCTAAAATCTCTTAAAGGTAAGATGACAGAAGAAACAATAATGAGCAGGTCAAAAGAGAGTCTTAGGGATTCTACATTCATCAGTTTTCTGAAGTGAATTGCAGTTATTTTTATGAAAATAGACAATTTTGCCAAAAAAATCCTGAAATCAGACTATCTACCCTATATGTAGCACATAAGTAGGTTATACTCTCGAATCCAAGCAGAATCATTTCTCAGCATCGAAAACATACAAATGCCAAATTTGAGAGTGAAAAGTAAATCTCACCCATTTTGAAGACATACCTACAATAAAACTGAACTGGGCCTTAAGAATACCAAAATAAAGGCAGGTAAAAGGATGGTATTCTCCTGTTCTCCCTAGCAGGCTGTCTGATGACAAAATCTTTTACTTGGCATTTGAGCAGACTTTTCTGCATTATGTGCTGTGTAATGGAAACTACATGAGCACTGTGAGAGCAATGAAGAACCGAGGAAGCATGCTTCATGAAACTGCCAAGTTAGGGAAAGAAATTATTTTCAAGAGGACTAGGCTCTCATGAACAGGGTTGAAAAAAATTATACAAGACTGAAAACCACAGTATTTTAGACAAAAAATGTGCAGAAAATTTTTGTATAGCAAATACATGGAAGGAAATCCCAAAAACTCCTCTATTAGCTGGGAGAAAACTTTGATTTCAGTAGCTGCCAGCCTGCATAAACCCACATGGTAACACATTGTTCTAAAGGAGATTTCTTTATGAGACTACAGTACCAGCTCTGAGAAATAAAAATGGTTATGTGTATGTTCAGACACTATAGCAACAAGAACCTCAAATTGGATAGAACAACTGTACTACCAACTTAGCACAAATGAAATAAAACATCTGCCTATTTTGAGTGTTTAGCTAGCTATTGTTACTACTGAATTGAGTCACGTCTCTAACATACTAATTCACACACCACTATAAGAGTGGAAATTATTTTATTCCCTTTTTACTTTAGGTGAGGCATGCAAAAGTGAAATAACCTGCCAAAGGTCACAGAGAAAGTCCCTTTCACTTTCTCCTTCCTGTATTTTACAATACCTGAAGCGAAACTGCTGATTTATACTGGAGAGAGCAGTATCCTCTCTGCTCCTCCTCCTCTCTGTCAGTGGGACCATCAGTTCTTTGGGGAGACTGAAACTTAGCTCAAAACTTGGCTCATTACAAGGACACATATGTGTTAGCTGTCTGTAATCTCTGAGCCAGATATATGAGCTAAACATGCCTTTTGCCCCTGCACTCTTTGAAACTAAGAGCTCAAGATGCTAACAGCCTGGAAGGATCACATTCTGACTGCCCAGTCCTCATCTTTGATTGTTGACAACTTAAAACAATAGTGAAAAAAAATATATATACATACAGAAGAACAATACTTTCACTACTACATGCAAGGCTTAAATGAGACACATTTGCCTTTGCCTCCCTCCACAAATAATCTTGGTTGCACATCTCTCTTTTACATTTATGAACAATCTCCTGAGTTGACTGACAATAGAGGCAACTAACATATAACATGAATCTTCCTACTGCTGTCCACTCTAGGATGTGCAGCTGAATAAAATTCTACTCAGTCAGACATAAAATCAAATTAGAGGAGTTCACTCGGGAAAAAAAAGAACTGAATTTGAAATAAATAAAGCTGTGCATATTCACTTTTAATGGGATAAGTTACTAAAATCACAATAACCTTAATCCTAATGAGGCAATACACCACACTGCAAGTTGAGCACATCACTGTTCAGTATGCAGTAGAGCAGCAGAGCTTCAGTCATGTGAGGGATTTGCCCCACATACAAAGAGAGCAAGTATTCTTTTTTTGCAATTGGGATTTGTTCAGCAGAGCACTTCTGTTTGTTAATAATTATACCTTATGGCTATACAGCACATTTTGTTCATACCACATGCGTTCATAAAGACCTTCACCCATCATTGAAATCCCTTAGTTAACACATATTTCTTCACAAAGCCCTGCAGTATTACTCAATGATTTAGAAAAGAAAGAAAAAATGCTGTAACTTTCAACTGCACAAATTCAGAAGGAAGGTAATGACTCCAAATGGAAGTTGGCTAACCCTGAAGTAACATTTCCTATGCTTGGCAAAAATGCCATTGGATTTTTATTGACCGTAAGCATTCAAGACTTTGGTTTTGGATCTGATTTTTAAGAAAGCATTTTTCACCAGCACAGCAGCTCACAACTGCAAGAATGCCCGAGTTAAAGTAGAAAGTATGACCACCTGCTTTGCAGCTACTGTTCAAAGTCTTAGGATGTCCACACTTATTTGGCATATGAGAGCCGATAGATATAACCGAAGATGCTGTGGCTGCAGGGCATAGATAAATCAGAAACAAGAAGAGTTTAATAATTTCTATAACATGGGACATCTTTCTACACCTTTATTAAAGTGTTCCACTCTGAAAAGTCATTCTTAAAAAAACAACATTTGTCATGTTGCATATTCAATACCTCTTGGTAAATGTCTGATACAAAAAACCTGGCCTGCTGACAGCTTAAGAGAGATGTTTCTTTATGGTCAAGCTGAGATTTTTTTGAGAGTCAAGCTGTGTTCTTCCTGTACCATCAGCAATCAAAATTTTCTGACTGAAATGTAGTGAATCATTCTTTTAATCACATAGCATGGATCGTAGCATGCTTTTACAGCTGCATCTTTAAAGAACTAAGAGGTGAGAAATATTGAAAAAGCTAATAAAAAGAATATGATCACATACACATCAGGAGCAGGTCAAGTAAGCAGATGTTTTTCTACACAAATCTACATACTGTGATCCTTACTTAGCAAAAATTTCCATTTGTATATCCAGCTCATCCTGAAACATTGTTCCCTGCATAAACCAGCTTTTATTTAAAAGACCATTTGCAAAAAAAAAGTAACAATCAGAAGACAATGCATATAATACAAACGGAATCATTTTTTTTCCTTATAAAAACGTTATAGCTCTGCATGAGGATGCAGCAAGGTGAATACCCTACAAATCAAATGGCAGGTTGCTGACACTGGGCTCAACCATTTCCAGAAGTGGGTTATTTCTAAATTCCAAAGGTGTTTTTAACACTCAATATTCAATCCATATAGTTTTTTGCACTCCATTTTATTACTACACTTTGATGTAAGGGAATTTAAGTTACATAATATGCACACACAGAAATCAGAAACACAGATGCTCGCAAGCTTCACCTTCAACAAATATCCTATTTGCCAGCATGATGGCCACAGACACATAAAAAAGGTTCTGTACGGCAAGCAAGAGATTGTTTTAAAGCAGATACACACAACAGCTATGCCCTTGTCAAAGGATAAGATGTGGATGAGGATGACTGGGAGTGAGGAAGTGTGACTTATGCAAGAAAACACAATATGGGGAAAATGAGTAAGTTTGTATCCCTCAGCTCCTGCAGTCTCTGACTATGAATACAGGGGATGTTATGCCAACTAGGCACAGGCCAAGTCATCAGCAATTCCCCTGATCCTGCAAATGACCAGAGACTGACTGAACTGAGCTGAGCTGATTTCCAGGAGAGACCCACAAAAAAAAAAAAGATGTTGAATGCTGTTAAGCATGAGGGGATTTACCAGGATTTTTAAAAAGGAAAAATAAAAGAAAGAAAAAGGAATTATCAGACCTTACGGTGGAGCAGTGCCTTGTACACTGGTTGTCATACTGAACAGAAAGCAAACTCACCAAGCAAGACAAACTATATTGAGGGGGAAAAAAATTAAAAATTCCAGAAATGGGGACTAAATCGTTGCTGCTTCTCATAATGGTAAATTACAGTCAGGATCAAATACTATACTCTCTATTGAATAAGGATACACAGCCCAGAAGGGGGCCTTGTGAAGCAACCCTCCTAGTGCATACAGCTCAGCTCCCACCGGAAAGTTAACATTACTGCTCTCTGTTCATTTCCCTCTGCTGGCAGTGCTCCTCAGGCTCACTCCTTCACCAGAGGAGCTTGGAACATGACAGCATCAGTTTCATAAGTTA